>JAVJIF010005785.1:0-95270 GCA_038442645.1 Agave tequilana
GCCCATTTATAACTAGTTTCTCCTTTCTTTTCTCATTTCTTTCTTCCTCCACCGACTTGTTCTCTTCCGTCTCCCTATGTTTCTTTATCCTACCTCTCTCTTATCCTCCCTATCTCTCTAATTAAGCCATAAAAACTCTTGGATCTTGATTCTTAACTTCAGATTTCTTCAATTTGAGGAGAAATTTCTCAAAATTTTGGTAAAAACCCTAGCTTGCTCAAAAAAATTTAGTTTCTATTTTGTTCTTCATATTATGTCAAATTCATGTTCTTTATTATTATTTCATCATCTTGTCTAAGAGATCTAGAACCAAAAAAGGGAAACAACCTGAATCTTCCACTAATTCTTTTATTTCTCAAAATGCATCATATAGATTTTCTATTATTCACAATAACTATGTGTTTTCTGGTAGGATGGTGGTGCTTGCTGACTTTGAGCACATCAACCTTGCACAAATCTTGAACACTAGCTCTTTATTATATTTAGTCACCATTAAGGAATCAGTTTACCCTGAGCTAGTCCATTACTTTTACCCTCATCTGGCTTTTCAAGATATCCATATCACATTTAGAGTCTTAGGCAAGAATATCAACATCTCTTTAGATAAATTTGCCCATCTACTACACCTTTCCTGTGAGAATGTAGACATTTACAATATTGATTTGAATGATTTTGAGTACCCTAACAGTGAGTCTGCCCTCACCGCCTCTCTTTTCCTTCATAACGATAAGAACCCGGCCTTGATTAGGAATGAGGAGGTGAAGTACTATAGTTTCACTGCCCAAGTCTTACCTAAGATTGTGTTCTATAATCTCCTATCAAAATTAGGAGAATATAGTCATGCCCGGTGATCTGCTCCTCTCCTCATCTCTTGCCTTCTGAAAGGCATTAGAGTCAATATTCCTACGCTCATCATTAACTTCATGCTTTCTGATCATTTGTTGATTCCAAATTAGCACTTGCCCTTTGGGATGCTCATCTCCAGACTCCTCAAGCTACTAAAATTTGACTTTTCTGCTGAAAGATCCATTGCTACCTCCATTGACATCATCATCACACTCCTCAAGAGAATGCATGTTGGGGAGCGTTCTCATGCTCCAGTTTCTCAACCCCCTCCAATCACTCCAGCTGTTGTTCCTGGATCCTCCTCAGCCTCTATAGACCCCAATGCTGCACTCTCAGCTCAACTTCAAGACTACAATCTAAAGATCACTTCTCAGCTTGAGAAGATGTCGGCTCGTTAGAAAGAGATCCAGCAGGGATTTCAGAATGACTTGATGTATATCTGCTCTTCTATCTGCTATCTTCAGACATGTGTGGATGAGAGTTATGGTAGACACGCATAGCTTGTTCCTCTTCCGAGCTGCTACACCTAGCGTCTTCCATCTTCGGGTCCTACGTTTGATCCATAGGTACCTCCTCCAGCTCCTTCTGAGGCACCGGCACCTCCTGAAGATCCATACTTTCAGGAAAAGTGAATCCCTTTTGTGTTGATGACAAAAAAGGGGAGAGTTATCTGGAGTTATCTAGGGGTTTATGATTTCATGTCTTTAATTTTATGTACTCTTTTGTTTTGGACATGTAATATTTGTGTTTTGGACATGTGACTTGTAGTACTTATTTTGTTATGGCATGTATGGATTATTTCTTTTATGATATTATCTATTTTTAAGAAGTTATGTATCTCTTTTGTGGTTGATATAAAATACATATTTTTTATGTTTGGTATGTGGTATGTTTTTGTTTTTATATCTTATTGTATACCATCCATCTACCACTTGTTTTGGAGGTTGGCAGTATTGGATGGTTGGAGGAAACTGTTTATACATATCTTTTCACATTTCTGTATTCTTTGTATGCATAAATGGGTTGCATAGAGCTTAATTCATAATATCATATTCATATGCTATAATTGATGCAAGTTGCTATATAATACATTTGATATATGATTGGTCACGTATATTGCATATATAATGTCACATTCCCATAATTATTGTCTAATAAATTATGTATTTTGTCTTATATCTTCTTGATAAAATGCATGCCCATTACTAAAGGAGAGGGAAGAAAACAAGCCTAAAAGACCATCAAAATTCTGATTTAATTTAGAATTAATTCAAATCAAAGACCATGGCAGATCAAGGCAAATCAGGGCAAATCAGAGAAGATAAAACCAGTTAAACAAGTGGTTAAAATAAGATCTTAACAAATCAATTGGTTAAAGCCAAAAATCAAAGCAGGTTTCATCAAATGTAGGATTCAAAACTGCAAATCTAGCAAGAGATAAAAGCATATCGTGAAATCAGAGAGCAAAACTCCCCGGGTGTGGCCACCTTGCCATACCCGGACTGTGAAAACACGGCCAAAGTCGCGTATCCGCAGCTTTGTTGAGTTGGTTGGGGGAGCGTTTGCTCCCCCTATCTTCGTACGCTCTCCCCCATTTGGTTTTGGTCTATAAATATTGCATTTTCCAGAGAATGATGGACGGGAGACTAGTTTAAGTTTTTTTCTTTATTTTTAGGGTTTAGGTTTTTTGTTAAATAGTAATGAGAAGTTGTATCTCTATTTTTAATTTGTAGTTCAGTACATATACAAGTGAGAGAGAGAGAGAGAGAGAGAGGAAAAGAGTGATTGTAATTTGAAGTTGAAGTGACATCAATAAAGGATCAAAACTTCTCTTCTTCTGTGGGTATGTTTCATTTCATTTACATGTCATGTTTTATATTAATTATGAGTAGCTAAATTTGTTTTCCTGTGCTCACTATCATCTCTCTTCGGTCCCTCTTGTTTTTAATGATTTTGATGTAAACAACCCAAAAGAATCATATGAATGCCTTAAACTAGGCCTTGCTTCTTTGAAAGTGTTCTTGATGGCACATGAGGATGGGTTTGAATTTCTAAAACTTTTATTTTTTTAAACATCACTTGAACTTGTTTTTATTTCATACTTGAAAGACGACTGATGATTTAACATTCAGTTCAAGATGAATTCTAAAAAAATAGTTAACTTTTTCAAACAATCTTATTTCGAAACTCAAGCTTAAGTTTTTGCCTATGATCAAGTTGAGGCACTGAGATTTTCAAAATAGGAATATAGAGTAGTAAGATAGTGAGCTCAGATCTTTTTCATATTTTAAAACAAGCAACCAATCACTCTTTAAGCCTTTTTAAAGATCATCTTTTCCAAAACCTTCTCTAAGTTTTCAATTTTTCTTTAAATCACTTTTCTACTCTCCATTCTCTTTTCAACAACAAAAAAAACACTGACACCATTCTTTGCTTTTTGAACATTACACTAAAAAGTTTTCATCACATTTCTCCTCGTAGATCACGACCCATTAGCCCAAAGCTACATGGTAATTCTCACTGCATTTACTTGCAGTTAATTTTTGGCGTCGTTGCGGGGGAGAGAACGATGTAATTGTTTTATAACAAGTTTGGTCTCTTATTTCAGGGCCATCAAGAAATCAGATTTAATGCTCAAGCATTGCAGGAGAAGACTTGCTATTTTGTGCCCCTACTCTAGAAAGTAGGAAACAGAATTCCAAGAAATTGTAGCGCAAAAACTTGAAAAAAATTTTGGACTACTAAAAACTCTTTTTGCCAGGACATATTACTTTGCAAAAATATAGTTTTTGTGTGTTATTTCTGCTATATCTGATATTAACAAACCATATTTTTAATCCAGCAGTATTGATTGCCAATTGTTTAAAACACTTAGACTTGCATTATAGGCATTTGTCTAATTATGTTTATTTTACAATTACTGTTGAAGAAAACTGGAGACAAGGTACGCATGTATAGCATATAGTTTAGGAAACATTCTTGAGTGATTATTTGCTCATTGAATGTTACTTTTCTATATCTTGCACATTTTGCACAATCAATCTTAAGGGCAAAACCCAAAACAAGATAATGTAGGGACGTCATTACCCTTCCTTAGCCCACAAACCATCTCCAAGCACGCACAGCCTAAGCATAACTTAAAATCTAATAGACGTTGGCCTTAGGAACATCTCGAACACATAAGATGTTAGAATTTGACTCCTGCCAAATCAGTGTCTAAGGACAGGGATTGGGAGCGAAACCATGAAGGCTGGTGGTTTGGCTTAATTAGGCCCGTTACTTTTGCGCGGATACCTCCCATCAATCTTGCCTTGACCTGGCTGATTAGCTTGTGGTCAAAGTCTGCATTATACCTCCTGTGGATAATCAACCAGTTCGGAGTTGTCTAGGTCAAGGTTACCTTAGATTAGGCTTGGTTGCTTTTTTCTTGTTGACTGTTGGTAAACTTGTTTGTGGTAATGTTTGTATATGCAAGTGTGGTCGAGAAACCTAATTGATTGCTAAAATAAAGAAACAACCAATGAGTTTAAGAATGTACCGTGTAGCTTGTGGCTAATGGGTCGTGTCCACAAGGAGGGATGCGATGGAAGCTTTTCGATGAGTCGTTTTAAAAACAAGAAATTTGTGTTCGTTTTTTAGGAAAAAGAGAATGTAAGGAAAAGAGATGAAAAGAGAAATTTCAACTTTCAGAAAAGGATTTGGAGAAGGTGATTTGTAAAAAGCTTTAAGAGTTGTGAGGCTGGTTTATAATATGAAATCAAATCTGGGCTTACTATCTTCCTACTCAATTGTTCATTCTTCTCTTAAAGTATTAAGTCCCTCAAGTTATCATTTACAAAACTTAAAGTTGCTTTTTCTTTAGAAAGGTTAAGTAAAGCACATAAGATGTAGAAGGTTTGAGTCTTTTTTCTTCAAGAAAGAGTTGGAATCGGATATTAAAACATAAAGCGCGAAGAAGCAAGAATGAATTAAAAACGATTCACAAGAAGTTCAAGAAAGAATGGTGAACTCAACTATCCATACCCATCCTCATGTGCCTTCAAGAACACTTTCAAAAAGAAAGACTTTTAAGAGAGGCATGCATATGAGTCATCGGGTCTTTTTCTTTTAAAAACAGAAGAGAAGAAAACTAGAGAGAGTTGATAGCTAGCCCAGAAAAAGTGTTTAGTTACTCATGGAAAACGAAGAAAACAACGACATAATATAAAGCATACCGTACTGCAAGTGGAAGAGAAATCGGCCCGACTTTTGTATTGATGTCACTTCAAACTTCAAGTACAAGCTCTCAGTCCTCTCTCTCACAAGTTTTTGAAACTGGACTAAAACTTAAAAAGCAAGATTACAAATTTCTTTCTAGCTAACAATGAACCTAGATCCTAAGAAAATAAAAGCAAAATTTAATCCTAGTCTTCGCTGCCTTTTTCTATGCTGAAGGAGATATTTATAGCCAAAAATCAGAGAATCATGATCCCGGGAACGTTGGGGGAGCAAACGCTCCCCCAACTGAAATCAGTTAGCCACAGAAACGCGGCTTGGGCCGCGTTTCTGCGGCCCTGGTGTGGCCAGGTGGCCACACCAAGAGGGGGGAGCTTCCTGGTATGAAGGGCTTCTCGCATATCTTGCTAGTTTTCTTGTTGCTGCTTCAACCGCTGACTGAATCAGCTTTTGATTTTCTGGCTTTGATTCCTCGATTCAAGGAGGATTTTTCTCACCCCTTGATATGCCAAGATATAGCCTAGACTTCTTCACTTCGAATTTATTCTGATTTAATTCAGAATAAAGTGGGCTTTTGGGCTTGTTCCTCATTTATTTCCTTGAGCATTTGGGCCTACATTTAGCAAAGAAAAAAGACACTTATTAATATCATTTATTAGCAAACAAGTGTGGCAACGTGACAACATAAATGCAATGTATGTGACAAATCACATCCCCACACTTATCTTTTGCTCGCCCTCGAGCAAAACATCATACTAACTAGAATCAATTATTAGACCACTTTCGCAGGTCACTCGATTGCACTGAGCATGTGCAAGAAGCCGTTAAACCTCTAGGTCACCCCTAGAGGACGAGTTTTATCTCGTGAGGGTTTTCAGCGGATTACACCCACAAAATCCAAAAAGGAAAAAGAAAAGGTTAGTATTTTTGAAAAGCTTTTTTTTTTTATATTTTGAAGGAGAAAATATTTGAAGTATATTTGTGAGATCTTAAGTAATCTATAAGTTATAGGAATATCAAATTTTTCATTCCTAAACTTAGTCTCCATTCAAAAACATGTCATCAATTAAAGTAAGGAGTCAAATTGAACTTCTCATCTAGTCTATTAATTCACCCTGATTCGTATGCACCATCGTGACTGTGAAGTTTACTAAGGGTTCTTTAACATTAACTCCTATGCCTCATATTTATTTATTTATTTTGTGAACTTTTATTCCTCAATTTCATTAGGCTTTCTAATATGCCCATGTAACGAGCTTTCAGTCGGTGACACCCAAACCGGACGGTTTTAGGGCACCAGGTGAGAAAACACCCCTAAGGACCTAAACACCCGAGCAGATAAGGCCACGAAACCAAGGTTTTTATTTATACTATGTAACCCTTTTAGGCGTGAATACTTATGCTTCATGAGGCATAAATACCCAGCTTAATCAGAGGATACACATTATTTATACGAGGTACCCCTTTTAGGCGTGAATATTTATGCTTCATGAGGCATAAATACCCAGCTTAATCAGGGAATACTTTTTTTTTTCAAACTTGTCTAATTATCTTTTGCATAAATACTAAGGCTTGCTTAGGCCAAAGCACCTAGCTACTCAATAATTAGACTTTTTTTTTATGAGGCACAAGAGTCTCTATTTTCAAACCCTAAGTGTGTAAGTGTATTTTGTGTGTATATGTCATCAAGGTAAATATCAAGACTAAATTACTTTCCCAAATTTCTTCCTGACTCTAAAAATCAAACAAGTTATTTTATTTCAACCAAGTGTAAGAAATCCTAATTATGATTCTCCTATTCCTTAAAATTGACTTAAATTCTTACAAAAAATATATCAAAATATTGTCTACCCTTTTCAATTTTTTTTTTTATTATTATCAGTCATGTTAGAACCCTCCCCCACACTTATCCCATGCATTGTCCCCAATGAATGAAAGAAATGTATAAGTGCATGAAATAAAATGGAAAGGAGGAAAGTTACCGATACACTGGGTCAAAAAGACCCATTACCGTTTCATCTACCGGCACCGATTCCAAGAAAGGTTTAAGGCGTTGACCATTTACCTTAAAGTCATTTCCATTCTTGGGGTCACTGATCTCAACTGCACCGTGTGGAAACACGGTCTTTACAACGAATGGCCCAGTCCATCGTGATTTCAATTTTCCTGAAAAAAGATGAAGCCTAGAATTGTAGAGTAAGACTTTTTGACCAGAGACAAAGGTTTTTCTTATGATGTGCTTGTCATGAAAAATCTTCACTCTATCTTTAGTGATCCTAGCATTTTCATAGGCCTCATTTCTAAATTCCTCCAATTTGAAAATTTGTAATTTCCGAAGGTCACCGGCCTTAGTCAAATCGAAATTCAACTGCTTGATTGCCCATAAGGCTCGGTGCTCTAACTTAACGGGCAAGTGACAAGGCTTGCCATAGACTAACCTATAGGGAGACATTCCTAAAATCGTCTTGAAAGCGGTCCTGTAGGCCCATAGAGCATCTACAAGTTTTAAGGACCAATCTTTCCGGTTTTGGTTCACAGTTTTCTCCAATATAAGTTTGACTTGTCTATTTGAAACCTCAACTTGCCCACTGGTTTGAGGATGATATGGTGTGGACAACTTGTGAGTTATGGCATACTTTCGCATAAGGGCTTCAAAAGATCTATTGCAAAAGTGGGTGCCATTATCACTGATGATAGCACGAGGGGTTCCGAAGCGGGAAAAAATGTTCTCTCTCAAAAACTTTATGACAACTTTGTTATCATTAGTTTTACAAGGAATGGCTTCTACCCACTTGGACACGTAGTCCACAGCAACCAATATGTATTGGTTCCCAAATGAGTTAGGAAATGGACCCATAAAGTCGATGCCCCAAACATCAAAGAGTTCTATTTCTAGAATTGGGTTGAGGGGCATCATATTTCGATGTGAGATCCTACCTACCATTTGGCATCTAGGGCACGTCTTGCAATAATCATAGGCATCCTTGAACAGAGTGGGCCAATAAAACCCGCTTTGTAGCACCTTTTCAGCAGTCTTGCGGGGACCAAAGTGTCCACCGCATGCAAGTTCTTGACAGAAGGACAGAACACTCCTAACCTCCTCATCGGGAATGCATCTCCTAATAATTTGGTCGGAACAGTACTTGAAAAGATACGGTTCCTCCCAAAAGAAATACCGGACTTGGGATAAGAACCGGTAAACTTCATTTTTGGACCAATGAGACGGAGTTTGGTTTGTGACTAAGTAATTCACTATATCAGCAAACCAAGGTTCCCTAGAGATAGCTAAGAAATATTCATCAGGAAAATCCTCATTGATGGGTAATTCGTTGCATGGAGAATTGGGAATCCGTGAGAGATGGTCAGCAACGACATTTTCTACACCTTTCTTGTCTCGAATTTCGAGATCAAATTCTTGAAGAAGGAGGATCCAACGAATGAGTCGGGCCTTGGCATCCTTCTTCATCATGAGATACCTAAGTGCAGAATGACCGGTGAAGATGGTGGTTTTGGACCTAGTAGGTAGGGACGAAACTTCTCTAAGGCAAACACTACTGCCAAGAATTCCTTCTCGGTCGTAGTGTAGTTCAGTTGAGCGTCATTGAAAGTCCTACTAGAATAGTAGATCACATGCTGCTTGTTATCAATACGTTGTCCTAGGACAGCGCCTATGGCAAAATCAGAAGCATCGCACATAATCTCAAACGGCTTAGACCAATCCGGGGCAGATATGATTGGTGCAGAAATCAGCTCTCTCTTAAGCTTCTCCCAAGAAGTGATGCAGTCAGCATCGAAAGTGAAGGACACATCCTTAACTAACAGATTAGTCAAGGGCCTAGCAATTTTGCTAAAATCCTTGATAAATCTACGGTAGAAACCAGCGTGTCCTAGGAAGGATCTAATGTCCTTAACACATTTGGGCATGGGAAGCTTAGCAATAACCTCGATTTTGGCTCTATCCATTTCTATTCCTTTCTTGGATATTTCATGACCACGACAATTCCATGTTTCACCATGAAGTGGCATTTCTCCCAGTTTAGTGTCAAATGTTTTTCAGCACAACGTTGGAGGACGAGTTCAAGATGGTGGAGACATTGAGTGAATGAATCTCCGTAGATGGAGAAATCATCCATGAAGATTTCTAAGAAGCGCTCTACCATGTCAGAGAAAAGACTCAACATGCAACGTTGAAACGTTGCTAGGGCATTGCATAAGCCGAATGGCATTCGACGATAAGCAAATGTCCCAAATGGACAGGTAAACGTGGTCTTTTCTTGGTCCTCAGGAGCGATAGGGATCTGGTTATAGCCCGAGTAACCGTCCAAGAAGCAGTAGTACTCGTGACCCGCTAAACGTTCAAGCATCTGGTCAATGAAGGGAAGTGAAAAGTGGTCCTTACGAGTTGCAGCATTCAGTTTCCTATAGTCAATGCAAACTCGAATCTTCGTGGGAAGTCGAGTTTGAACCAACTCTTTGTTCTCGTTTTCCACTACGGTGAAACCAGATTTCTTTGGGACCGCGTGGACAGGACTGACCCATTGGCTATCCGAAATGGGATAAATTATCCCATTGTCTAAGAGTTTTATGATTTCAGCATGAACAGCTTCTTGCATAATAGGATTTAACCTACGCTGCGGGTCTCTCTTGGGTGTGGCGTCTTCATTGAGATGGATGCGGTATTGAACGATGGTTGGACTTAATCCCTTAATATCAGTCATAGTCCACCCGATGGCTTCCTTATGTTTCCTTAGAATATCTTTCAAATCTTTTTCTTCCCCGTCATTTAAATGAGAAGCAATGATGACGGGAAAGGTCTCTTGTTCGCCTAGATAGGCGTACTTGAGATGCGCAGGAAGGGCTTTCAATTCTAAGGAAGAGGCAGGCTCACTAGAAGGACTAGTCAAATCTGTTGGCTCCATTGTAGGTGAAATTGGGTTTGAAGCCCAATTCACGGCAGAATCTACCACCTGATCGAGATTAAAGTCATCAGACTCTAACTCGAAGTCAATCTCCATTTCTGAATCCAATTCTTCCCCGTGTTCACTTGTCAAGTTCTCAATTTGGTTTACTTCAAAAGTTTGGTCCTCGATGTCACGGAGTTATTTTCCTAGATGGAAGACATTGACTTCTCTAGTCATGTCTCCAAAGGTTAACCTCATAGACCCATTCCTGCAATTGATGATGGCATTAGCAGTGGCCAGGAATGGTCGACCTAGGATGACTGGAGTTTGAGCCCTACGATTGGAGTTGGACACAGGTTGTGTCTCCAAAACTATGAAATCGACAGGGTATATGAACTCTCCTACCCGAATCAGGACATCGTTAATTTCCCCTTTTGGAACTTTAACAGAACGGTCAGCCGGTTGGGTGGTGACTCGAGTTGGACTAAGGTCACCCAACCCGAGTTGTTGATAAACAGAGAATGGAAGCAAGTTGATACTTGCTCCCAAGTCAAGAAGTGCCCGACTAATCTCGGCTTGTCCTATTGTGCAGGCAATGGTAGGGCTACCTGGATCTTTGTACTTGACAGGGATAGGACCCGAAAATAGCTCACTAATATTAGTGGCTAGGAAGACTTTCTTAGGAACATTAGTCTTTCTCTTCTTGGTGCACATGTCCTTAAGAAACTTAGCATAGGAAGGAACTTGTTGGATGGAATCAAGAAGTGGCACATTTATCTTCACTTGGTTAAACATCTCGATTATCTTGTCCATGTGCGGGTTTTGCTTGTTGTTTTTCAGCCTATTTGGAAATGGTACTATAGGCTGGTGCACCTGGCTGGCTGACTTGTCTTTTTCAGACTCGTCCGAATTGGAAGAAATTGGATTGGATGAGGTGGAATCTTGATTGTGGTTGTGCTGAATAGGATTGGTGGGTGTTGACACTTGATTATTAAATTTCTTTCCTGACCTCAATGTATGCACAGCATTACATTGATTGAATGAAGGATCCTCAGCCAGATGAGCTTGTTGGGAGTTCCTCGGATTGGTGATTGGCTGACTGGGCAGGGTACCCTTTTGTCTCTCATTTTGTGGGTTGGCCAGTTGACTCATTTAAACTTCTAGCCTCTGAATGGTTTGCATGAGAGAGTCTTGATTTTTCATATATCTCTCCATGTTTCTCTCAAAGTCAGTCATTCTTCTTTCCAATTGAGGATTCTGGAAGGAGGATTGTGGAGCTTGGTTAGGAAAGTTCTGTTGATAATTTGGAAAGCTTGGTGGATGGTTGGGAGAATTATTATGGAAATTAGAGAAGTTGGGTTGATGATTGGAAGAATTGTTACCATGATGGAAGTGGTTAGCATGATTGAATCGTGAATGGTCATTATTGTTCTGGCTCCATGAGAAATTAGGGTGATTTCTCTAACCGGGATTGTACGTTGGTGCGTAAGGATTGTTGTTCGGCCTTGAAAAAGCCGCATTCATCGGTTCGTGATAGGATTGCTGAGCCTGAAACACTGGGCATTCCTCGAATACATGGTTCATGGCTTGACAGTAAGTGCAGCCCGGGGGTGGAAATTGGTTCGGGCTGACTTGATTGACTGGACTTGGTTCTTTCGTCTCTAGAGCTTCCAGTCTTCTAGCTAAATTAGCTAACTTAGCCTCATTAGCGATGGACGATTCTATGGAGTGGAGACCTCCTTTTGAAGAGATGGAGTTAGGATTCTTATGGGTCTCACTCGCAGATTCCCATTGGATGGTTTTCTCAGCTAAATTTTCATACAAATCCCATCCCTCATCTTCATCTTTCTGCAAGAAACCCCTTGGCACATACTTTCTAAGAGGGTTTTGGTGGAGTAGTCTAAACCGTCATAGAGAATTTGACATTGTCGCCATTTCTCTATTCCATGGTGTGGACATTGGACAAGGAGGTCCTTAAAGCGTTCAAAGTACCTCCAGAACGGTTCACTAGGTTCTTGCTTAAATTGCATGATCGTCTTCCTAATGAGAGCGATTTTATGGATAGGATAGAATTTCTTCAAGAAAACCTTGATGAAACCATCCCAGGATGTGATGGAACCGGCTGCTAAGCTGTAGAGCCACTTTTTTGCTAGGTCCTTAAGTGCGAAAGGGATAAATCTCAACCTAATAGCATCGTCTACAAGGTGTGGGATTTTCATCATAAGACATACTTCCTCAAATTCTCTTATGAAGAAGTAGGCATCTTCGGACTCTAGACCATGAAATTTGGGGAGTGTGTTGATGAATTGAGGCTTGAACTCGAAATTGTATTCACCAACCGATGGAAGTGAAATGCACGATGGAAGTGAGGTCCTAATGGGGTAGAACCTATCCTGCAGTGATGTGGATTGAGCCATTACCGGATCTGGTCTTGGTTCAAACTTAAGTGGTGATGTGTTCCTAGTCAACCTAGATGAATTGGGGTCTCTCGACCACACTTGCATACACAACACAATCACAATCACAACAAGTTCAAACAGCAGTCAACAATAATAATCAACCAAGCCTAGTCTAAGGTAATCCTTGACCTAGACAACTCCTAACTGGTTGATTATCCACAAGAGGTAGAATGTAGACCTTGACCACAAGCTAATCAGCCAGGTCAGGGCAAGATTGGTGGGAGGTTTTCCGTCAAAAGACGTTCCTTAATTAAGTAACCACCAATCTTCGGGCTTTCGGCCCTCAATCCCTTTCCTTGACACTGATTTTACAGGAGTCAATTTCCAACACTTTTCCTCTTTAAGATAATCTCCTATTGAGTTTGAGATGTCCCTAAGGCCAACGTCTATCAAATTTTAATTAGGCTTAGGTTGTGCGTGCTTGGAGATGGTTTGTGGGCTAAGGAAGGGTAATGACTTTCCCACCTTATCTTGATTTGGGTTTTGCCCTTAGAATTGATTCGTGCAAGTGTGCAAGATATAGGAAAGTAGCATTCAAAAGCAAAATCACCCAAGAATGTTTCCTAAACTATATGCTATGCATACATACCTTGTCTCCAGCTCTCTTCAACAGTAAAGTAAAAGAATTGAAAAGACTTATGCCTAGAATGCAAATGTCTAATCAATTTTTAACTTTCAACGAATATTTTACTGTTGACTTTAAAAACAGGGATGTTGGATAGAAACACTAGCACAAATATGACATATAAAAACTAATGTTTTTGCGAGCAATATGTCTTGCAAAACAAAGTTTTTAGTAGTCCCAAAAAATTTCAGATTTGCAAAGCAATTTCTTGAAATTCTGTTTCCTACTTTCGAGAGTAGGGGCACAGAATTTTCAAGTCTTCTTGGCAAAACTTGAACGCTAGATCTTGATCTTCGAGTCCCTGAAACAAACACACAAAAGTTGTTAAAACAACTACACCGTTCCCTCCCCGGCAACGGCGCCAAAAATTGATTGCTAAAATAAAGAAACAACCAATGAGTTTAAGAATGTACCGTGTAGCTTGTGGCTAACGGGTCGTGTCCACAAGGAGGGATGCGATGGAAGCTTTTCGATGAGTCATTTTGAAAACAAGAAATTTGTGTTCATTTTTTAGGAAAAAGAGAATGTAAGGAAAAGAGATGAAAAAGAGAAATTTCAACTTTCAGAAAAGGATTTGGAGAAGGTGATTTGTAAAAAGCTTTAAGAGTTGTGAGGCTGGTTTATAATATGAAATCAAATCTGGGCTTACTATCTTCCTACTCAATTGTTCATTCTTCTTTTAAAGTATTAAGTCCCTCAAGTTATCATTTGCAAAACTTAAAGTTGCTTTTTCTTTAGAAAGATTTAAGTAAAGCACATAAGATGTAGAAGGTTTGAGTCTTTTTTCTTCAAGAAAGAGTTGGAATCGGATATTAAAACATAAAGCGCGAAGAAGCAAGAATGAATTAAAAACGATTCACAAGAAGTTCAAGAAAGAATGGTGAACTCAACTATCCATACCCATCCTCATGTGCCTTCAAGAACACTTTCAAAAAGAAAGGCTTTTAAGAGAGGCATGCATATGAGTCATCGGATCTTTTTCTTTTAAAAACAGAAGAGAAGAAAACAAGAGAGAGTTGATAGCTAGCCCAGAAAAAGTGTTTAGTTACTCATGGAAAACGAAGAAAACAACGACATAATATAAAGCATACCGTACTGCAAGTGGAAAAGAAATCGGCCCGACTTTTGTATTGATGTCACTTCAAACTTCAAGTACAAGCTCTCAGTCCTCTCTCTCACAAGTTTTTGAAACTGGACTAAAACTTAAAAAGCAAGATTACAACTTTCTTTCTAGCTAACAATGAACCTAGATCCTAAGAAAATAAAAGCAAAATTTAATCCTAGTCTTCGCTGCCTTTTTCTATGCTGAAGGAGATATTGATAGCCAAAAACCAGAGAATCATGATCCCGGGAACGTTGGGGGAGCAACGCTCCCCCAACTGAAATCAGTTAGCCGCAGAAACGCGGCTTGGGCCGCGTTTCTGCGGCCCTGGTGTGGCCAGGTGGCCACACCAAGAGGGGGGAGCTTCCTGGTATGAAGGGCTTCTCGCATATCTTGCTAGTTTTCTTGTTGCTGCTTCAACCGCTGACTGAATTAGCTTTTGATTTTCTGTCTTTGATTCCTCGATTCAAGGAGGATTTTTCTCACCCCTTGATATGCCAAGATATAGTCTAGACTTCTTCACTTCGAATTTATTCTGAATTAATTCAGAATAAAGTAGGCTTTTGGGCTTGTTCCTCATTTATTTCCTTGAGCATTTGGGCCTACATTTAGCAAAGAAAAAAGACACTTATTAATATCATTTATTAGCAAACAAGTGTGGCAACGTGACAACATAAATGCAATGTATGTGATAAATCACTAATCACATCTAGGTTAACTAGAAACACATCACCACCAAAGTAAGAATCCAAACCAGATCGGTTATGACTCAACCGACATCTTTACAGGATAGGTTTTATCCCATTAGAACCACACTTCCATCTTCTATCCAACTCCTATCAGTTGGTGAACACAACTTTGAGCTCAAGCCTCAGTTCATCAACACACTCCCTAAGTTTCATGGCTTAGAGTCTGAAGACGCTTATTTCTTCATAAGAAAATTTGAGAAAGTATACTTAATGATGAAAATCCCACACATTGTAGATGATGCTATTAGGTTGAGATTTGTCCCATTTGCTTTTAAAGACTTAGCCAAGAAATGGCTTTACAGCTTAGCGGCCGGCTCTATCACATCATGAGATGATTTCATCAAGGTCTTCTTGAGAAAATTCTATCTAATTCATAAGACCGCTCTCATTAGGAAGAACATCATGCAGTTTAAGTAAGAACCTAGTGAACTATTTTGGAGGTACTTTGAACGCTTTAAAGACCTCCTTGTCTAATGTTCTCATCATGGAACAGAGAAATGACGACAATGCCAAATTTTTTATGACGGTTTGGACTACTCTACCAAGATCCTCTTAGAAACCATGTGCCAAGAGGGATTCTTGCAGAAGGATGAAGGATGGGATTTATATAAGAATCTACATGAAAAGACCATCCAATGGGAACCAACTAATGAAAACTCCAGAAATTCAAACTCTATCTCTTCAAAAGGAGGTCTCCATTCAATTGAATCATCCATAGCTACCGAGGCTAGAATAGAAAATCTAGCAAGAAGACTGAAAGATTTAGAAACTAAGGAACCAAGTCTAGTCAATCAAGTCAGCCCAAACCAATTTCTAACTCCGGGTTATACTTACTGTCAAGTCATGAATCATGTATTTGAGGAGTGTTCTGTGTTTCAAGTTCAATAATAATTTCTTGAACTGATAAATGCAGCCTTTTCAAAGCTGAATAATAATTCTTACGCACAAACGTACAATCCTAACTAGAAAATCACCCGAATTTCTCATAGAGCAAAAATAACAATGATCACTCATAGTCAAACAATTCAAACCACTTCCATCATTTCAATAATTCTTCCAATCATCAACCCAACTTTTCTAATTACCATCACAATTCTTCCAACCATCCGCCCAATTTTTCAAATTATCTACAAAACTTTACCAATCAAGCTCCACAATCTTCCTTCTAGAATTCTCAACTTGAAAGGAGAATGACTGATTTTGAAAGAAACATGAAAAGCTACATGAAGAATCAAGATTCCCTCATGCAAACAATACAAAGGCTAGAGGTTCAAATGAGCCAATTAGCCAATCCATAAAATAAGAGGAAAAAGGGTACCTTGCCCAGTCAGCCAGTAATGAATCCTAGGAATTCTCAACAAGCTCATTTGGCTGAGGATCAATTATTGAATCAATGTAATATTATTCATACATTGAGATCGAAAAAGAAAGTTGATAATAGAGTGTCAACACTGATCGTACACATATTTTACATTCTTTTCATTACACTCCTACATTTATCGTGTAATAAATCTGCTAATTTTCTTATCTTAAATGTCTATTTTACAGAAGATAATAATGAAGAGAAAAAGGATTAAACCAAATAAATACCAGTTAAAATCAGATTTAACTGGATCTATTTTGTTAGCTGAGGATGATCCCAGATCTAGTTAGAACAAATTAAGGATTTGGGCAAATGTTCAGCTGAAGATCAGATTAAATCAAAAAGATAACAGCAAATGAAAACTAGAAAAATTTAGATTTCTATAAACTATTTTGGTTAGCTAAAGATTAACCAAGTATAATGTCAAATACAGAGTCCAAATTTAAAATCCAAAGGGATAAATGGATAGAGAGAAGATCAACGGATGAGATGAAGTAATTTTGACTCAGATTCTGACTGGATACATTTTAGTATTTAAATCATAACTTTCGCTACCGAATCTCAAATCTGATGATTCAAGATAATCCAGAAAGAAGACTTAAAGGGATACAACTCTTTTGTTGATCACTATTTCTAATTCTATCATTTGATAAGTTATATTCAGCAATAAACACACCAACAAGCTATAGATCGGAACTGAATATCCACATCAAATCAAGTTTGGAGATAAGGGGAATATTCAAATTCAAAAATAGCCAGCTCTCTCTATCTTTTAATTCATTTCCTTATTCATTTCTATGTTATAAATACTCCGCACATCAGAGGCAGAGGAACGATCAAGCAGAGATAGATTTTAGGCCAATTTTTCATTCTTTTTAGTGTAGATTTTTATTTTTCTTTTCATGTAATTTTTAGTTCTCTTTATGTAACTGAGAGGAGAGACAAATTTCATGGAGGAATAAGAGAAAGCTTGTATTGAGGGTGACACCGGTGTAAGTAAGTCTTTTCTTTCATTGTTATTTAAATCGAATCAAAGTTTTTTTCTTTCTTTACTCTTGTTTTCATTTACTTTCCTCTGATATGTTAATATCCAAGTGAGTCTGATAGCCTCAAGACTACTTCATCATTACAAGTGCCCTTGATGGCCTATGGTGATGAACAACTATTCTTTTATTAGTTTAGCTTGCCCTTTTATTCATAGTGTAGATCGGGAATGGGGAAGATCCTACACGCCATGTTGATCGCCTTCAATGACTAGGTAAGTTGTAGCTACGGATCCGAGGTATATGAGCACTGAAGAGGTAAGTAATTTTTAGGTTTAACTTTCTTTCTTTTCTTTTAACTTTTAGTTTAGATCACCAACACCACAATCTCCCAACTCTTTTATCACTCTTTTCAATTTTTTTGTATATATCTATTTTCTATTTTCTCCCCTTTCTCAATCTACCACTTTCTTCCTAACTTAACTTGAACCTATTTTTCTTTTCTTTTAAAAAAGATCTTTAACCATTGATTGTAACTTAAAAGAGAACTTGTTAAAAAGCTTTCATCACTAGTCCCTCCTTGTGGATCATGACCCGCATAACCACTTGCTATAGCGGTAGTATTTGAGTACGTACACATTTTATTTTTAAGTTCTGAAATTCTGTATTTTTGTGTGCAAGTAAAAAATCAATTAAATTTTGGCGCCGTTATCGGGGAGGGACGGTAAGTAATTCTCTTTTTAAGTTTACATTTTTATTTAACTTTCTTCTTTGTTTTTGGTGTGCAGGTTTAACAACAAGAAAATTTTTGCTACAGTGGAATATAAATGGTCCTGGACTCTGCTCAAGAAAGCAGAGCCCAGAAGCCCTCAGATTTGCTACATTTCATTAGCAATTTGAGTGAATTACTAACCTGTATTTTTGCAGGTTGGCTGAATTACAAAGCTAAAATTGTATAGCTATTTATTTTCTTATTTGTCTCACTGTACATACTTTTTAACCTCAACAATAAAATGATGTTTGTTAAATGCTAAAAAATGATTTAGACTTTACATTTAGGCACGTGTCTAATTCATTTATATTTTATATTATTGTTGAAGAGTGCTGAGCAAAAGGTACGTATGCATAGTATGTAGTTTAACAAACATTCTTGAGTGATTATTTGCTTGTTGAATGCTACTTTTCTATATCCTGTACACTTTGCACAATCAATCTTAAAGGCTTGTCCTATAAATAAGATAAGGTGAGGGAAGTCATTACCCTTCCTTAGCCCACAAACAATCTCCTCATTCACTAACCCAACCCTAACTAAAATTGAGTAGACGTTGGCCCTAGGGACATTTCGGACTCACATAGGAGACTGATTTAAGGGGAAAGTTGATTAGAATTTGACTCTTACCAAAACAGTGTTTAAGGTTGGGGATTGAGGGGCGAACCCCGAAGGTTAGTGATTTGGCATAATTAGGTCCGTTGCTTAGGCACAGATACCTCCCACTGATCTTACCCCTACCTGACCGATTAACTTGTGATCAGATTCTGCAATATACCCCCCGTAAACAGTCTAACCAGTTATGAGTCATCTAAGTCTAAGGTCTACCCTAACTTAGGATTAGATTTTTTTTCTTTTTATTTATTTATTTGCTTGATTTTGATAATTCTTGTAAGATATGGCTTATAACAATAATTTTTTCAATTTTAATGGTAATCTATGTTACACTCCGACCTCTTTTTCAGATATTACCAATCCGGCATACCATAACTTTAACCAACCTAGTATGCTGGATTGGTTTTATCTGAATCAATACATGTCCTAGTCCTAATACTATGAACAAGACTAGAATAATCATTACTACTCCTCATAGAGTCAATGGGGATACAACTTTTCCGAGTCATATTATCAACTACCTTACCAACATCCAGCTTCAGGTACTCCTTCTCCTAAACAACCATTAGAAAAATCAATTGATGGGGAAAACAGGATGGAAGCTTTAAATGAGCTTGAGTGCGAATTTAGATTTTAGAAGACTCAAAATCACATCAAAATTTTTAAGTCACAGATCCTTACTCTATTTTTCAAGGAGAACATGACAACTTAGAAAAGAGTATGAAAACAATGATTCAATGCCAAAATGATCCACTCAATATGATAGAAGCAAGACTTAGTAGATTGAAAAACATGTATAAGAATAAGGAAACTGTCCCTACCCAATCTTTGAATATTCTAGACACTTCTAACCATATTGAGGAAAACCAAGAATCATGGTATCTTGAAGACTTTGACTAAGGTTCAATTTACCACAAAACCTTAAACTTGACTAATATCAACCCATTGGTGAACTGGCAAGTTTTCATTTTAATGAGATTGAACTTTATTATGAATGTGAACCCGATTCCTAACTTTGTGATTCAGTTTCCATCTTCGAATCTATGTTGACTCCGGTTTTCCTACCCAATTTTCTAAGCCAACATTTATTCCCGTACTCATAGATTTAGAAATGGAATCACCAATTTTGGATAATCACATTTCATTAATGGGAAAAGAATGTGAATTTCAATTTTTGAACTTAGACTCGACTATTGAATCAAAACTAACTCTTGAACCTAAAGTTTATTTTTTTGAGTTAGTATTGATTTCAAACCTATCATTCTTGAGCCCAAGTCAACCATTCCACTTAGTCACATTCTTTTATTAGACATAGGTATAGACCATGATGACTCTGTGATGATTTTTCAAGGCTGGTCATGTAGAGGGAGTAAGTTTCACGATAGGATCTTTCATGATCCTACTCATATTGGGGACTGTAAATATGTAAATAAAAAAGAGGTCAATAAAGGTGGGTTCCATGAACTATCACATTATTTTGAGTGGGTAGCAACGCTTGACCCAATCAGACTACCACCGGGACCACCACCATAAGGTAATATTTTCTTTCCTTTCTTCTTTTTCATGCATCTATGCATTAATTCATACATTGAGGACAATGCATGAGATAGGTGTGGGGGAGGGTTCTAACATAACTTAGGTTTATTTTTTAAAAAAATTTAACATTTTCTTTACTTTTAAAAACTTTTGAAAATAGAAACAATATTTTGACATATTTTTTGTAAGAAATTAAGTCAATTTTAAGGAATAGGAGAATCATAATTAGAATTTTTTATACTTGGTCAAAATAAAATTATTTGTTTGATTTCCAAAGTTAGGAAGAAAATTTGAAATATAATTTAGTCTTGATTTTTACCTTGATGATATATGCAAGATTTATGCACTTACACACTTAGGGTTCAAAAATAAAGATTCTTATGCCTTATTAAAAAAAAGAAAAAGAAAAAGAAAAAGAAAAAGAAAAATAAATATATAAAAAATCTCTGATTAAGCTTGGTATTTGTACCTCATAAAGCATAAGTATTCACGCCTAAAGACAGTTCATATAATAAAATTCTTGATTTTGTGGCCTTATTTGCTCGAATCCTTAAGTTCTTGGGGTATTTTCTTACCCGGTGCCCTAAGATTGTTTGGTTTGGGAGTCACTGATTAAAGACTCGTTACATGGGCTGATTAGAATGCCTAATATAACTAAGGAATAATATCACCATGAAATAAAAAAATAAAAAAGAAAAAAATAATAAGGCATAAGAGTTAGAGTTTAAGAACCCTGAGTCAATATTTCACGGTCACAAAGGTGCATATGACTTAGGGTAAAATAATAGATTAGATGAGAAATATAGTTTGACTCCATGCCTTTGTTGATAAACAAGTTTTTGAATTAAGGCTAAGCATAAGAATGAAAAGTTCGATTTTCCTATAACTTATAAATTGCTTGAACTCTTATAATAATAATTCAAATATTTTTCTCTTTCAAAATGCTTTTCGAAAATACTAACTCTTTGTTTCTCTTTCTTTATGGATTTATGGGTGTAATCCACTTAAATCCCTCATGAGACAAAACTCGTCCTCTAGAGAAAACCTAAAGGTTTAACGGCTTGTTACACATGCTCATTACAATAATCTGCGAAAGTGGTCTAATAATCTTTAGTTTAGTTTTGTTGTTTTGCTCGAGGACGAGTAAAAGATAGGTGTGGGGGTGTAATCATATACATATTTTGTATTCTTTTCATTGCACTCCTACATTTAACATGTATTAAATATACTAATTTTCTTATCTTAAATGTCTATGTACAGAAGATAATAATGAAGATAAAAAGGATTAAACCAAATAAATACCAGTTAAAATCAGATTTAACTGGATCTATTTAGTTAGCTGAGGATGATCTCAGATCTAATTAGAACAAATTAAGGATTAGGACAAATGTTCAGCTGAAGATCAGAACAAATCAGAAAGATAACACCACCAAATGGAAACCAATAAAATTTGAATTTCTATAAATCCATTTTGGTTAGCTAAAGATCAACCGAGGATAATGTCAAATACAGAGTCCAAATTCAAAATCCAAAGGGATAAATGGATGAGAGAAGCGGATGAGATGAAGTAATTTTGACTCGGATTCTGACTAGATACATTTTAGTATTTATTTGGTAGGAAAAATTGAAGATCGAGGAGTAAATTCCTTATTTAAGAGTAAAGAAATTACAGTGGATCAATAGTCCTCTTACAAGAGAGGGGAGATATTCAACCTCAGATCTCCCCTTTGTTTAAAGCCGGGTTCTTGATGTGGCGATGGAAAGTGAGTCTTATTTTTCGTTGACCAGGTGAACATCAGGACCTCTTGGGAATCCTCTCTTTAGATGGTAAACGAAGTAACGCAGCTTCTGTCCACTAAGGATCTCAAAGAGATTGCAGGCAAAAAATGAACTTGTACGCAGCAAGTTGTTAGAAGAGTCGAACTCTCTCTTTCTTTTCAACTGGAAGTCTTGGTGCTTCTATGGCTTACAACCGAAGTTCTTTTTATCAAGAATTTTTCGACCCCTCTTCCATAGCAAACTGGGCTATTTATAAAGGTTTCAGGGGGTAAACATGTCCCCTAAAAATACTCCATAATGGGGGTAACTCCCTCATTACATGGACAGTAATTGACCCAGTAATGAGGGCAGTTATAACTGAGACGCGGGCTTTGGGCCACGCGTTTTGCCATTGAGGTGATGCTTGAGAAACGCGAGCTTCCAATTCTGCATCAAGCTTCACGTGAGATGCGGGCTTTGGACTCTGCGTCTTGGTACTGCAATAATGCTGAGACGCGGGTTTCAACTCTCGCGTCTTGATCCTTGCAGTGATGTTGAGACGTAGGTTTCAACCCTCGCGTCTTGGCGCTGCGTTAGTGGTGATGATTAGCCTTGCGTCTAGAGCTTGGATTCTATTTTTTGCCGACTTGTCTTTAGTGATATTTAGATAGCTTACAGAATCTCCTGCAAAATTTTTGACATTCCGCGGTTGACTGGGACGGATTTCGAAATACTTTGGACTCTGGTTGAATTCATACTTCTCATGATTAGATTGACGATCATTTTAGATACTCTGAGCTTGATCTTGTCTGAAATATAGTCTTCGTAAGTGTACTGTAAAACCCTTTGAAGCCACCAGAGATGATCGTGGTGAGTGCCTAGATATGCAGTCCAGACCTCCTCAGTGCTCTGAGCTGGTTGTTGGCGTACTGTTGAACCAAGGGTAAACAGTCGTCTGCTTGTGCCAATGTACTGTTGAACTGATTTGCAGAAGTAAAGACTGAGTGTAAATCTTATAGACATAGGGATCATGTTGCTCTAGAGACGCAGTCCTCACTCGGAGTGGGGACGCATCTATTAATTTGCTGAAGAATCACGGCTCCTAGAGGGACGCGATCATTGAAGTGAAGACGCAGCTCTCACTCTGTTGACTAGGCGCGGTTTTGGCCTTGCTGAAGAGGCGCGACCTTTGGAGGGACGCGATTTTTGTTAAACGCGAGTCCGCGTTCTGGGTGCGTTGCCACATGTCTGGCGGAGTTGAAGGGACATCTTTCCTTTGACACGAGAAATTCGCGTTGCATTTAAGACGCACGCTACGCGTCGGGCGGGGATTAGGCCTCGAGCCATGCGCTGCGTATCTCTGCGGATCACTGTGCCTATAAAAGACAATAGTCTTTCAAGAGTCATCATTAAATTCTTCTTCTTCTTCGCTGAGCAGTATATCTAAAGCTAAGAAAAGCTTAAAGCTTTTTCCATTTTCATCGTCTCCAACACCGATCTCACGGTCGAAATGGCACCGAAGATCAAGCATGTTTCCTTGTCCTCGAGCGATGTCACTCCAGAGATTTAAATGGGTGGTCCTTCCACACAGGAAGCCCCCATTTCAGGTACTAAAACCATCTGATCTGGTTTCTGCCATTGAAGAGGCTTAAAGAGAACTCTTAACTCTTAAGTCTCTTTTGAATGTGAACCGCCAACGCATGGCTCATGCCCGTGTTTAATTTTTAGACGCGGCTCTTGAATTGGTAGGCAAGACGCGGGTTTGATGGCCTCTTACTTCATGAATTTGAGTCCGTATCTGCATGTTGAACGTAGGCCTCATTGAACCTTGCGTTTTGGACTCAACGCGTAGAATATTTCTAAGTATGGTGAGTTCAAATGCAGACTTCTTCTGATTCTCGCGTCTTATAAGATCAGATGCAAGTTTTACTGAGTCTCGCGTCTGAGTCCAATACTTAAAAATTTTTCTAAGTCATGGATTTTGAAATGCGGGGTTCATGCAAGCCTCGCATTTTTTAGTCTAGGCACGGATTTTATTGATTTCCACGTCTGGATTTATTTTTCTGTCAGATCTCTGACTAAATGTTGTTTTCTTTACAGTGCGATGCTCTTCTAGCCCTCTGTCCAAGAAGTGTCATTTTGGGCACGTAGGTGGCGCCGATAGAAATCTGACCTTTGTGCTTCAAAAAATCGCTCCTATGACTACCGGTAAGTCAAAGGAGCGAAAGGAGAGGATCTTCAAGGCCAGCATGGTGACCCTTCAGGAGATTGTCTCTGATGGGCTGTTCGAGATAGATTCCCGCACTCCGTTACGGAAGCCCGTTTTCCTCTTCGGTGATGCCATTGATGAAGATGATAGGATTCTGCATGACGGAGATTATAAGTGGCTCCATCAGATAGGGGACAGGAGGTTCTTTCTTCCCAATATAGAGAGGATGTATTCCTTATCCTATCTTCAGCACATGTCCGTTCATCATACGATGGATTGGGATCTTTCCCGGTTCGTCTCCGGCGTCTCTCTTGGCAGATTAGGTGCCAAAAAAGTACACTCTGTTGGCCATGAGAAATATGTCTTCGGTTTATTTTCCAGGTTAGTCAGGCCTGAGAAGGACAAACCCTTCAGCTTGGCGCCACCTTAATCAATCAATTTTGAAAGTTAGGGGTGACATTCCCTTCGATTTTCGTCCGCTCGGATGGGTCCATTCTACCAACAAATCCTGTTGGGGTAGGATGGTTGGATTTGTTCTTGTCAAGCTCGGGGCTCTTGATTGCTAAAAGAAAGAACAATCAAAGAGTTTAAGAGTTTACCGTGTAGATGGTGGCTAACGGGTCGTGTCTACGAGGAGGAATGCGATGGAAGCGTTTCGGTGAATTGCTTAAAAACAAAGAATTGTGTTTGTTTTGTTTTTATGAAAAAGAGAATGGAAAGAAAGAGATGATTAAAAGAGAAATTGCAATTTTTAGAAAAGGTTTTGGAGAAGGTGATTTAGAAAGCTTGAGAATTATTTTGTTGTTTTTAATAATGAAGCAAATCTGGGCTCACTATCTCACTACTCAATTGTTCATTCTCTATTAAAATATTAAGTGCCTCAAAGTGATCATTTGCAAAACTTAAAGTTAATTTTAGAAAGTTTTAAGTAAAGCACATAACATGGTTAGAAGAGTTGAGTCTTTTCTTCAAGAAATCATTAGAATTGAATGTTAAAACATCAAGCGCAAAGAAGCAAGAATGAATTAAAAACAATTCAAGAGATGTTCATGAAAGAAGTGACAATTCAACAATCCAAACCCATCCTCATGTGCCTTCAAGAACACTTTCAAAAAGAAAGGCTTTTAAGTAAGGCATGCATATGATTCATTGGGTCTTTTTCTTTTAAAAACAGAAGAAAAGAAGAATAAGAGAGAGTTGTGATAGCGAGCCCAGAAAACCGTTTAGTTATCCATAGAAAACAATGAAGAAAACATACAATGCAAACCATACCGTACTGCAAGTGGAAGAAAACTTGGCTCGACTTTTGTATTGATGTCACTTCAATCTTCAAGTACAAGCACTCAATTCCTCTCTCTCACAAGTTTTGATATTGGACTACAAAGTAAATAACAAGATTACAACTTTTGTGCTAGCTAACAATGAGCCTAAATCCTAAGAAAATAAATACAAAACTTAATCCTAATCTTCGCTACTTTTTTGCTTTGCTGAAACCAGTATTTATAGGCAAAACCCTAACAGAGAGGATCCCGGGAAGATTGGGGGAGCAAACGCTCCCCCAACGGCCACAAGATAGCCGCGAAAACGCCGCTTAGGCCACGTTTCCACGGCCCTTGTGTGGCCAGGTGGCCACACCAAAAGGGGGGAGATCTCTGGTTTGGTGTTTATCCCGTATCTTTTGCTGGTTTTCTTGTTTCTGCTCCAACCGTTGACAAAACAGCCTTTGATTTTGTGGCTTCAATCGCTCGATTCAGGGAGGATTCTTCTCAACCTCTTGATATGCCAAGATTTAGCCCTGATTTCTTAATTTCGAATTTATTCTGAATTAATTCAGAATTTGGTAGGCTTTTGGGCTTGTTTCTCTTTTCTTTCTTTGAGCAATTGGGCCTACATTTAGTAAAGAAACAGAAAACTTATTAATAGGATTTATTAACTAAAAAGCATGGTAAGGTGACAATGTAAATGCAACATATGTGACTAATCACACCCCCACACTTATCTTTTGCTCGCCCTCGAGCAAATCATCAGACTAACTCTAATAAATTATTAGACCACTTTCGCAGGTCACTCGATTGCACTGAGCATGTGCAACAAGTTGTTAAACCTCTAGGTTACCCCTAGAGGATGAGTTTTGTCTCGTGAGGGTTTTCAGTGGATTGCACCCACAAAATCCAAAAAAAAAAAAAAGAATGAGAAAGAAGTTAGTATTTTTGAAAAGCATTTTGAAAAGAGAAAATATTTGAAGTATATTTGTAAGGCTTTAAGTAATCTATAAGTTATAGGAATATCAAATTTGTCATTCCTAAACTTAGTCTCTATTTAAAAACATGTCATCAATTAAAGTAAGGCGCCAAATTGTACTTCTCATCTTGTCTATTAATTTACCCTGAGTCGTATGCACCATCGTGACTGTGAAGTTGACTAAGGGTTCTTTAACATTAACTCCTATGCCTTATATTTATTTATTTTTGGTGAAATTTATTCCTCAATTTCATTAGGCTTTCTAATCTGCCCATGTAACGAGCATTCAGTCGGTGACACCCAAACCGGACAGTTTTAGGGCACCAGGTGAGAAAATAGCCCTAAGGACTTAAACACTCGAGCAGATAAGGCAACGAAACCAAGGTTTTTATTTATACGATGTGCCCCTTTTAGGCGTGAATACTTATGCTTCATGAGGCATAAATACCCAGCTTAATCAGAGGATTTATATACACATTTTTTTTCAAACTTCTTTAATTATCTTTTGCATAAATACTAAGGCTTGCTTAGGCCAAAGCACCTAGCTAATCAATAATTAGACTTGTTTTTTCTTTCTTTTTCATCATATTTTTTATAAGGCATAAGAGTCTCTGTTTTTAAACCCTAAGTGTGTAAGTGTATTTTGTGTGCATATGTCATCAAGGTAAATATCAAGACTAAATTACTATCACAAATTTTCTTCCTGACCCTAAAAATCAAACAAGTTATCTTATTTGACCAAGTATAAGAAATCCTAATTATGATTCTCCTATTCCTTAAAATTGACTTAATTTCTTACAAAAAATATATCAAACTATTGCCTACCCCTTTCAAAAAGTTTTTTTATATATATATCTATTTTTTTTTTATATCAGTCATGTTAGAACCCTCCCCCACACTTATCTCATGCATTGTTCCCAATGTATGAAAGAAATGTATAAATGCATGAAATAAAATGGAAAGGAGGAAAGTTACCGATACACTGGGTCAAAAAGACCCATTGCCGTTTCATTTACCGGTACCGATTCCAAGAAAGGTTTAAGGCGTTGATCATTTACCTTAAAGTTATTTCTATTCTTGGTGTCACTGATCTCAACTGCACCGTGTGGAAACACAGTTTTTACAACGAATGGCCCAGTCCAACTTGATTTCAATTTTCCTTAAAAAAGATGAAGCCTAAAATTATAGAGTAAGACTTTTTGTTCGGGGACAAAGGTTTTTCTTATGATGTTCTTGTCATGGAAAATCTTGACTCTATCTTTAGTGATCCTTGCATTTTCATAGGCCTCATTTCTCAATTCCTCCAATTCGGAAATTTGTAATTTCCGAAGGTCACCGGCCTTAGTCAAGTCGAAATTCAACTGCTTGATTGCCCATAAGGCTCGGTGCTCTAACTCAACGGGCAAGTGACAAGGTTTGCCATAGACTAACCTATAGGGAGACATTCCTAGAATCGTCTTGAAAGCGGTCCTGTAGGCCCATAAAGTATCTACAAGTTTGATGGACCAATCTTTCCGGTTTTGGTTCACAGTTTTCTCCAATATAAGCTTGACTTGTCTATTTGAAACCTCAACTTGCCCACTGGTTTGAGGATGATAAGGTGTAGACAACTTGTGAGTTATGGCATACTTTCGAATAAGAGCTTCAAAAGATCTATTACAAAAGTGAGTGCCATTACCACTGATGATAGCACGAGGGGTTCCGAAGCGGGAAAAAATGTTCTCTTTCAAAAACTTTATGACAACTTTGTTATCATTAGTTTTACAAGGAATGGCTTCTACCCACTTGGACATGTAATCCACAGCAACCAATATGTATTGGTTCCCAAATGAATTAGGAAATGGACCCATAAAGTCGATGCCCCAAACATCAAAGAGTTCTATTTTTAGAATTGGGTTTAGGGGCATCATATGTCGATTTGAAATCCTTCCTACCATTTGGCATCTAGGGCACGTCTTGCAAAATTCATAAGCATCCTTGAACAGAGTGGGCCAATAGAACCCACTTTGTAGCACCTTTTCAGCAGTCTTGCGGGGACCAAAGTGTCCACCGCATGCAAACTCATGATAGAAAGATAGAACACTCTTAACCTCCTCATCGGGAATGCATCTCCTAATAATTTGATCAGAACAATACTTGAAAAGATATGGTTCCTCCCAAAAGAAATACTGGACTTAGGATAAGAACCGGTAAACATCATTTTTGGACTAATGAGACGGAGTTTGGTTTGTGACTAAGTAATTCACTATATCAGCAAGCCAAGGTTCCCTAGAGATAGTTAAGAGATGTTCATTAGGAAAATCCTCATTTATGTGTAATTCGTTGCATGGAGAATTAGGGATCCAGGAGAGGTGGTCAGCAACGACATTTTCTATGCCTTTCTTATCTCGAATCTCAAGATCAAATTCTTGAAGAAGGAGGATCCAACGAATGAGTCGGGCCTTGGCGTCCTTCTTCATCATGAGGTACCTAAGCGCAGAATGATCGGTGAAAACGGTGGCTTTGGACCCTAGTAGGTAGGGACAAAACTTCTCTAAGGCAAACACTACTGCCAAGAATTCCTTCGCAGTTGTAGTGTAGTTCAGTTGAGCATCGTTGAAAGTCCTACTAGAGTAGTGAATCACATGCTACTTGTTATCAATGCGTTGTCCTAGGACAGTGCCTGTGGCAAATTCAAAAGCATCGCACATGATCTCAAACGGCTTAGACCAATCCGGTGCAGATATGATTGGTGCAGAAATAAGCGCTCTCTTAAGCTTCTCCCAAGAATCTATGCATTCAGCATCGAAAGTGAAGGATACATCCTTAGCTAACAAGTTAGTCAAGGGCCTAGCAATTTTGCTAAAATCCTTGATAAATCTTCGATAGAAACCAGCATGTCCTAGGAAGGATCTAATGTCCTTAACGCATTTGGGTATGGGAAGCTTAACAATAACCTCGATTTTGGCTCTATCCACTTCAATTCCTTTCTTGGAGATTTTATGACCCAAGACAATTCCATGTTTTACCATGAAGTGGCATTTCTCCCAGTTCAGTATCAGATTTTTCTCAGCACAACGTTGGAGGACGAGTTCTAGATGGTGGAGACATTGAGTGAATGAATCTCCGTAGATGGAGAAATCATCAATAAAGATCTCTAAGAATCGTTCTACCATATCAGAAAAAAGACTCAACATGCAACGTTGAAACGTTGCTGGGGCATTGCATAGGCCGACGGGCATTCGACGATAAGCAAATGTCCCAAATGGACATGTAAACGTAGTCTTTTCTTGGTCCTCGGGAGCGATAGGGATCTGATTATAGCCCGAGTAACCGTCCAAGAAACAGTAATACTCGTGACCCGGCAAACGTTCAAGCATTTGATCAATGAAGGGAAGTGGGAAATGGTCCTTACGAGTTGCAGCATTCAGTTTCCTATAGTCGATGCAAACTCGGATCTTCGTGGGAAGTCGAGTTTGAACCAACTCTTTGTTCTCATTTTCCACTACGGTGAAACCGGATTTCTTCGGAAACGCGTGGACAGGACTGACCCATTGGTTATCAGAAATGGGATAAATTATCCCATTGTCTAAGAGTTTTATGATTTCAGTATGAACAGCCTCTTGCATTATAGGGTTTAACCTACTGCGGGTCTCTCTTAGGTGTGGCGTCTTCATTGAGATGAATGCGATGTTGAACGATGGTTGGACTTAATCCCTTGATATCAGTCATAGTCCACCCAATGGCTTCCCTATGGTTTCTTAGAATAGCTTTCAGATCTTCTTCTTCCCCGTCATTTAAATGGGAGGCAATGATGATAGGAAAGGTCTCTTGTTCGCCTAGATAGGCGTACTTGAGATGCGCAGGTAAGGCTTTCAATTCTAAGGAAGAGAAAGGCTCACTGGTAGGACTAGTCAAATTTGTTGGCTCCAATGTTGGTGAAATAAGGTTTGAGGCCCAATTCACAGCAGAATCTACAACCTGATCAAGATTAAAGTCGTCAGACTCTAACCCGAATTCACACTCTGTTTCTAATTCCATTTCTTCCCCATGTTCACTTGTCAAGTTCTCAATTAGGTTGACCTCAAATGTTTGGTCCTCGATATCGTGGGGTTGTTTTCCTAGATTGAAGACATTGACTTCTCTAGTCATGTCCCCAAAGGTTAACCTCATAGACCCATTCCTATAATTGATGATGGCATTAGCAGTAGCAAGGAATGGTCGCCCTAGGATAACAGGAGTTTGAGCCTTATGATTAGAGTTGGACACAGGTTGTGTCTCCAGAACTATGAAATCAATAGGGTAAATGAACTCTCCTACCCAGATCAGGACATCATTAATCTTCCCTTTTTGAACTTTAATAGAACGGTTAGCCAGTTGGATGGTGACTCGAGTTGGACTAAGATCACCCAACCCGAGTTGTTGATAAACAGAGAATGGAAGCAAGTTGATACTTGCCCCTAAGTCAAGAAGTGCACGACTAATCTCGGCTTGTCCTATTGTGCAGGCAATGGTGGGACTACTTGGATCCTTGTACGTAACAGGGATAGGACCTGATAATAGCTCACTAATGTTAGTGGCTAAGAAGACCTTTTTTGGAACATTAGTCTTTCTCTTCTTGGTGCATATGTCCTTAAGAAACTTGGTATAGGAAGGAACTTGTTGGATGGCATCAAGAAGTGGCACATTTATCTTCACTTGGTTAAATATCTCGATTATCTTGTCCATGTGAGGATTTTGCTTGTTGTTTTTCAGCCTATTAGGAAATGGTACTATAGGCTGGTGCACCTGGCTGGCTGACTTGTCTTTTTCAGATTCGTCAGAATTGGAAGAAATTGGATTAGATGAAGTGGAAGCTTGATTGTGGTTGTGCTAAATGGGATTGGTTGGTGTTGACACTTGGTTATCAACTCTCTTTCCTAACCTCAATGTTGCACAACATTACATTGATTAAATGAATGATCCTCAGCCAAATGAGCTTGTTGAGAATTCCTCCAATTGGTGACTGGCTGACTGGGCAGGGTACCCTTTTGTCTCTCATTTTGTGGAGTGGCTAATTGACTCATTTGAACCTCTAATCTCTGGATAGTTTGCATGAGAGAATCTTAGTTTTTCATATATCTCTCCATGTTTCTTTCAAAGTCAGTCATTCTCCTTTCTAATTGAGGATTCTGGAAGGAGGATTGTGGAGCTTGGTTGGGAAAGTTCTGTTGATAATTCGGAAAGTTTGGTGGATGGTTGGGAGAATTATTATGGAAATTAGAGAAATTGGGTTAATGATTGGAAGAATTATTACCATGATGAAAGTGGCTAGCATGATTTGATCGTGAATGGTTAGAGTTATTTTGGCTCCATGAGAAATTAGGGTGACTCTCCAGCCGGAATTGTACGTTGGTGAGTAAGGATTGTTGTTCGGCCTTGAAAAGGCCGCATTTATCGGTTCATGGTAGGGTTGCTAAGCCTGAAGCACAGGGCACTCCTCGAACACATGATTCATGGCTTGACAGTAAGTGCAGCCCGGGGTTGGAAATTAGTTCGGGCTGACTTGATTGACTGGACTTGGTTCTTTCATTTCTAGAGCTTCCAGTCTTCTAACCAGGTTAGCTAACTTAGCCTCATTAGCGATGGACGATTCGACAGAACGGAGACCTCCTTTTGAAGAGATGGAGTTTGCATTCTTAGAGGTCTCACTAGCAGATTCCCATGGATGGTCTTCTCAGCTAGATTTTCATATAAATCCCATCCTTCATCTTCATCTTTCTGCAAGAAACCCCCTGGCACATACTTTCTAAGAGGGTTTTGGTGGAATAGTCTAAACCGTCATAAAGAATTTGGCATTGTCGCCATTTCTCTATTCCATGATGTGGACATTGGACAAGGAGGTCTTTAAAGCGTTCAAAATACCTCCAGAACGGTTCACTAGGTTCTTTCTTGAATTGCATGATCGTCTTCCTAATGAGAGCGGTTTTATAGATTGGATAGAATTTCTTCAAAAGGACCTTGATGAAACTATCCCAGGATGTGATAGAACCGGCTGCTAAGCTATAGAGCCACTTCTTTGCTAGGTCCTTAAGTGCAAAAGGGATAAATCTCAATCTAATAGCATCGTCTATAAGGTGTGAGATTTTCATCATTGCTCTTATGAAGAAGTAGGAATCTTCGGACTCTAGGCCATGAAACTTGGGGAGTATGTTGATGAATTGAGGCTTGAGCTCAAAATTGTATTCACCAACTGATGGAAGTAGAATGCATGATGGAACTGAGGTCCTAATTGGGTAGAACCTATCCTGCAGTGATGTTGATTGAGCCATTACCGGATCTGGTCTTGGTTCAAACTTGGGTGGTGATGTGTTTCTGGTCAACCTAGATGAATTAGGGTCTCTCGACCATACTTGCATACACAAACACAATCACAAACACAAACAAGTTCAACCAACAGTCAACAATAGAAATCAACCAAGCCTAGTATAAGGTAACCTCGATCTAGACAACTCCTAACTGGGTGATTGTCCACAAGAGGTAGAATGTAGACTTTGACCACAAGCTAATCAGCCAGGTCAGGGTAAGATTGGTGGGAGGTTTTCCGTTAAAGACGTTCCTTAATTAAGTAACCACCAATCTTTGGGCTTTCGGCCCTCAATCCCCTTCCTAGACACTGATTTGGCAGGACTCAATTTCCAATACCTTCCCTCTTTAGGATAATCTCCTAGTGAGTTCGAGATGTCCCTAAGGCCAACGTCTATCAGATTTTACTTAAGCTTAGGTTTGTGAGTGCTTGGAGTCTGATTTTGGGCCAAGGAAGAGTGATTAAATCCCCACCTTATCTTGTTATTGGGTGTTGCCCTTAAAATCAATTTGTGCAAGTGTACAAGATAAATAAGATTCACTCAAAGCGATATAAATCAACCAAGAAATGAGTCCTATTCTGAATGCAATGCGTACGTACCTTACTCCAGCACTCTTCAATAGTAAAGTAAATGAATTGAAAAGACTCGTGCCTAAAATGGAAACGACTAATCAATTTTTTAACTTTTCAACAAATGTTTTACTGTTGACTTAAAACAGGGATGTTGGATAGCAGAAATAGCACAAATATGACATATAAAAACTAAAATTTTTGCGAGCAATATGTCCTGGAAAAAAGAGTTTTTAGTAGTCCAATGAATTTTTCAGATTTTGCAAAACAATTTCTTGAAACTCTGTTTCCTACTTTCGAGAGTAGGGGCACAGAACTTGCAAGTCTTCTCTTGCAAAGCTTGAATGCTAGATCTTGATCTTTAAGTCCCTGAAACAACACACAAAACTTGTTAAAAACAACTACACCGTTCCCTCCCCGGCAACGGCGCCAAAAATTGATTGCTAAAAGAAAGAACAATCAAAGAGTTTAAGAGTTTATCATGTAGCTGGTGGCTAACGGGTCGTGTCCACGAGGAGGAATGCGATGGAAGCGTTTCGGTGAATTGCTTAAAAACAAAGAATTGTGTTTGTTTTGTTTTTATGGAAAAGAGAATGGAAAGAAAGAGATGATTAAAAGAGAAATTGCAACTTTTAGAAAAGGTTTTGGAGAAGGTGATTTAGAAAGCTTGAGAATTGTTTTGTTTTTTTAATAATGAAGCAAATCTGGGCTCACTATCTCACTACTCAATTGTTCATTCTCTATTAAAATATCAAGTGCCTCAAAGTGATCATTTGCAAAACTTAAAGTTAATTTTTAGAAAGCTTTAAGTAAAGCACATAACATGGTTAGAAGAGTTGAGTCTTTTCTTTAAGAAATCGTTAGAATTGAATGTTAAAACATCAAGCGCGAAGAAGCAAGAATGAATTAAAAATAATTCAAGAGATGTTCATGAAAGAAGTGAGAATTCAACAATCCAAACCCATCCTCATGTGCCTTCAAGAGCACTTTCAAAAAGAAAGGCTGTTAAGTAAGGCATGCATATGATTCATTGGGTCTTTTTCTTTTAAAAACAGAATAGAAGAAGAAGAAGAGAGAGTTGTGCTAGTGAGCCCAGAAAACCGTTTAGTTATCCATAGAAAACAATGAAGAAAACATAGACATAATGCAAACCATACCGTACTGCAAGTGGAAGAAAACTTGGCTCGACTTTTGTATTGATGTCACTTCAATCTTCAAGTACAAGCACTCAATTCCTCTCTCTCACAAGTTTTGATACTGGACTACAAAGTAAATAACAAGATTATAACTTTTGTGCTAGCTAACAATGAGCCTAAATCCTAAGAAAATAAACACAAAACTTAATCCTAATCTTCGTTGCTTTTTTCTTTGCTCAAACCAGTATTTATAGGCAAAACCCTAACAGAGAGGATCCCGGGAAGATTGGGGGAGCAAACGCTCCCCCAACGGCCACAAGATAGCCGCGAAAATGCGGCTTGGGCTGCGTTTCCGCGGCCCTGGTGTGGCCAGGTGACCACACCAAAAGGGGGGAGATCTCTGGTTTGGTGTTTGTCCTATATCTTTTGCTGGTTTTCTTGTTTCTGCTCCAACCGTTGACGAAATAGCCTTTGATTTTGTGGCTTCAATCGCTCGATTCAGGGAGGATTCTTCTTAACCTCTTGATATGTCAAGATTTAGCCCTGATTTCTTCATTTCGAATTTATTCTGGATTAATTCAGAATTTGGTGGGCTTTTGGGCTTGTTTCTCTTTTCTTTCTTGAGCACTTGGGCCTACATTTATTAAAAAAAAAAAAGAAAACTTATTAATAGGATTTATTAACTAAAAAGCATGGTAAGGTGACAATGTAAATGCAATATATGTGACTAATCAGTTCTGCTGCAACAGGTGGGGTTATATCACTCGGTCAGGGCTGTACAGTATGGCCTCCCGAAAAGTTCTCACAATTTTTATGTTGTCCTGGAGCACTATAATCCTCTGACAGGCATATTTTTTACTCCAATCGGAGAGATGGGGCTCGCTCTTCATGAACTGTATGAAGTCTCGGGGCTGGTTATGGGAGATGCCCCTTATGAAGAATACATTTCGACTTCTAAGGAGCTTCACCTCCTGAAGAAAGAGGACCCTCAGGTGTATGAGACATACTGGGATATGTTATGCCACTTTAGATCGCGGCCAAATATCCTCCTAGAGGAACAGGGGTGTCAAGCAGATGTCCTGGGCGAGCTATCTGTTCAATGGCATAAATGAGAAGGATAGCCCGGTGACTAGTCTGGCTCCTTGCACTGACGAGGAAATTGCTAAAAGGATCAATGCCTTTGCAAGCTCTTACACCACTGAGTTGAACGAGGATACTTTCAGACCAGATACGGTCTTTGAAAGTTTTCATCACCAGGCCCGATTCCCATTTCTGACCGGGCTCTATTGGCTGGCTTTCTTATGTTGTTGCTGAAACGTTTTGTGGTGCCAACACTACCACATGAAGTAATTGTTGCTGATGTGGTGTACCCGACAGTTTTGTTCACCTATGGGAAGTCTATCGCTCTCTTTCTAGTTATGGTAGCTAGAATTCAGAGTGGATTACGGGCTCTGGTTAAAAGCCTATGCCAAGTGGAGGCCATTGTAGACTCTGAGGGTAGGCCAGAGGTTGATTCGGAGGGAAGGCTGACAATGAAGACCCCTAACCCCACGATCGAGCCTTCATATATATACCTGATGGCCTAGTACGTTATGCACTGCCCTTCACTGATGACGGCGGTGCCTCTTTCTGCAGGTTTTGTTCCCTTCGTGCAGAAGCTGGAGAATTCGAGCTGGTCTAACTACTACATGTTCTTTGTTCGAAAATGCATTCTGAACATTTTGAACTATCAGCTCGACCGTTGCTTCCCCGAGATTGCTGGTGCGTCTTACAGGGATAAATTTGCCAACCTTGCAGGACCAGATAATTTCACAAGGCTGCCATCGGGAGTCTTCTAGTGGCTGATCAATAATCGGCCTGGATATCTGATCTTCTAGCAAGGAAATTCGTGTACGATCGAGCCTTACATGCCCAGTTGCTTCGCTTGGCAGTTCGGTTATGATCAACTATATGTCGGCAACCCTAACACTGACCTCTGCTTTAGCGAAAATTTATTTAAAGGTGCCCGGGCGTGGTACTATAGTGTAGCTGGAGGGACAAAAGCTATTTTCAGCCTTCCTCACAAGACGCCTAATTGTTATACCAGCCTCAGTTTCTGCACCTGGTACTCTCTGGCAAGTAGGATGCCTAGTTTCAGAATAAATACCTCTTGCATTAAGAGCACAAAGGCGTCTTATAAGGACAAGTTGGAGTCCAACAAATGTATGCGAGGTATGGACGAGTATCAGGTAGCTGAGAGGGAAACAGGAGGGGAAGTAGGGATGGGACCAAGGGGCAGCCCGCTAAAAAGAGTCGGCAAGCTGTATCCAAACGTTCCCACGGCTCTGCTTCCAAGGGTGAGCCTATCCCGAAGAAGGCTAGGAGGGAATCGGAGGTTGAAGCTTTGATGCCCAAAGTAGTTCCTTTTGTTATTGAAGAGCAGGGAGAGGAAGAATAAGAGGAGGAGGAAGTCCCCGTCCTTCGCTCCCGTGGTTTGCGCAACAGGGGCCCCGTGATCTTAGAAGAGGGGGAACTCGCGGGTGAACCTGTCATGGCTGAAGAGGTCGAGCGTCCCGAAGTTGACTTAGTGGGGAGGGATGACGTTGAGATTTTGGGAGTCTCAACTCAGCCCGGGCCTTCTTTAGTTCATGAGAGAAGGGTAGAGGTACAACAGCCTGGGTCTCCTAGTATATTGATGCCTACCTCATGGATTATCGATCCCAGCCCTACTACTGGGGTTCTTAGTGAAATCACCTAGAGGGGGGTGAATAGGTGATGGCTATACTAAGTGACAAATAATACGGATTAAAAACTTTTTAACAATAAGCAACAATTATAAAAATACTTGCAAGAAAATAGACAAGTAATATAGCAAGTAAAGGAGAGATAGAGTTTAGAGAAAAGTGGACAATCGCAAACACGAGGATATGTTCCGAGGTTCGAGCCACTGCTCTACGTCCCTGCCTTCAACACGATGAAGGATTTTCACTATTGTTGATCCCACCGGATCGTCAATACAAGGACACACTTGTCCTCTCTCACGGTGCCGCAACACCAACTCGGAGCACACTAGCTCGCTTGAGGCCGATGCCTCTACAACTTCTCAAAATGAAGAAAGGTGATCAATACTTGACCACAAACAATGGCTCACTTGCACAACCCTACAACCAAGATGAGGAGATGATAATTTTGGGATTGTGTAGTGCACAAAACTAGAGGAGAAGTATAGGAATGCTTCAAGCTAAAAGGATTGGAAATTTTGACTCAAAGAAAACTTTTTGCTAAAGGCTAAACTTTTGAAAACTTTTAGCTTTAACTTGTAAATCTTGTAGAACACTCCCTCTATTTATAGGGGATAAAAACTGGCTTACAAAGGTCAAGAGAGTCGTTGGGGGGAAACCCAACATAAAACAAGTCAGAAAAAATAGTTGTTGGAATTTGTCAGAAAAATCTGACTGCTGTCAGTCGACCGGGTCGGTCGACCGCCAACGGTCGGATTTCCGACCGTTGGGAAGGCGGTCGACCGGGACGGTCGATCGAAGTCCCAAACAGAGAGTGAGTCTCTCTGTCGGTCGACCGGTCCGGTCGACCGAGGAAAAACAGAGAGCACTTCATTGCTCTCAGTCGGCCGGTTGGTCGACCGATGTGCACACATGCACAAGGGTGCATGTCGGTCGACCGCCCCGGTCGACCGACAGAGCAATTCAACTCTGCCAGCGATCGACCGTGCGGTTGACCGAACAAGGCCCAAAAACTGTTTTTCCAAAGGCTTTATGAAGAAGGAAATTTTTGATAAAATTCTTTGGATGAGTAAATACAAAATAGAGTTCTATGGCTTATAAGAACCAGGGTGTGATCATAGATCAACACCAAAAAGATTTGAACTTTATTTTGATAAAAATCCTTTCTAAATAAAAACGGTTTTTCTAAAAACTTGTTTTTCCGAAAATGATTTTTCCAAACTTTGTTTTTCCAAAACTAGGTTAGAAATTTTGTTATAAAAATTTGTTTGTAAGCATGAAGCAATATCAAATGTGTGTGTGTGACAATCCCAAGTTATCAACCTCTATCATCTCGGTTTTGACAAAAATAGACTATAAATCCTAACTAAAATGGAAAATACAAATCTAGTATAGCCTTCAACTTGTTTGATTCTGGAGCTCTCCTATTGTGCTGGGCTCTGGGATCCAAATCTTTGCGGCTTCCAAATGTGTGAGCCTTGTGTTGGAGCCTTCAACCAAACTATGATTTTTACCTAAAACTCATTTAAACAAGATTGTTAAAACATAACTATATATGTTTTGTTATCATCAAAACTTCGGGCTAATGGCCTTTGGGCCAACACTTAGCGGTAGGGTTTCGATCGCTGAGACCTCCTGTGTTGAGTTGTCATCTTTCTCGTCCGATGAACATGGATATTATTCCAGCGAGGAGGTCGATTTTGGTGACGAACCCGCTCTTCCTGACACAAGCAAATTCTCGCACATCTCATAGGAAGAGATACAGGGATACGACCCTGTGACGACTTCGCCGATAGAAAGGATTGCTGCTACTGAAGGTATTTTCTTTGTCTTCCTGAATTGGTTCCCCATCAAGTTAGGAATGAGTTCTAACATTTCCTTTTGACTTTCTTCTACAGGATTTGCTGCCGGTGGTGAAGGCACAACTTCTTCTCATATTGAAGAGATGATCCAAGAGCTGGCCCAGCAGAAGGGCCTTGAGGCTCCCACTACCGGGATGCCTCATGAGCGTGCAACCACCGATGTCGGAGAGCCCTCATCCCCAAATGGCTTATCCAAGGATTTGCCACCTTCAGATCCTCAACTTGGTAAGAGAATACTGACGTATTGGATACTCTCTTTTTTATCATTACTACTGACATTTAATGTTGTGGTTTGCAGAGAGCACTGGGATAGCTCAAGTAGAGGATCCTATAGCAAGCATTGGCACAGAAGATAGCATAGTTCAAATTTCGGCTGGGGAATCCAATGCCGTAAAGTTTGTTGTTGCTTCTATTGCAGTGGAAGCTGTTATACCAATAACTGTCCCGGAGGTATCGGTGCCTTCCACCGTGTATGACGAGCCTGTTGTCGGCCTTACCCTTGCGCAAGTTGAACTGGTTCCCGTCTCTCATCCTGTTATAGAAAGGGGGTCTGGGAGTACATCAGCAGGGTTATCTCTAACTAACGACATCATGGAAGAGCTAGCACGTTAAATGGTGCAACAATTTTTTTCTTCCATGAGGTTCTGTGTCGACTTGATCCTTTCTGGGGGCAGTTCCTTTGAGTTTGCCCAGATACTTCTCGAGAATCAGATTTAGAACATTGGTCACTCTGGGAGTCCTTCGCAAGTTAGGGCATGCCTGATGCTGATTGAACAGTTGGGGAGCCACTTGAAGGAGCTCAAGACTCTGGAGAATGCTGGCTCAATGGATGAGGCTCGGTCGACACTGAGTAAGCTTCTTGCCGCTCAAGAACATGAGCGAAAAGAGATATAGGAGCAGATGGCCAAAGAAGCCTGCCATCTCCAGCAGTTTCAAGCTGACCACCAAAGACTGATTGGTGATTTAAAGGAATCTGAAATCGTCATTCAGAGTGCGGAGCAAGTTATCACCACTGCTCGAATTATCATTTCCAGGGGCAAGCCTTGATTGAGGCCAGTGAGGAGAAACTTGTTGCTACTAGAAAAGGCTGGAAGAGCTGAAAACTGCCAGGATACAGGTTCAAGAAAACATTTCTGCTCATTCTTCCAAGCTGGAGTCTCTTCAGGCACTACTGGCTACGAAGAGATTTTTGTCCGAGGAGGAGTTGCAGGTCCAAGCTCTGGTGGAGGCTGAAAGAGCACGTCAGCACGACATGCATCACCTCCGGGAACAAATCCGTTCTTTGGCGAAGCAGGATTATTAGTCTTCTTCTCCTTTTTCTATTATCCCCTTTTTTTATAACACTCCATTTGTCAAATAAGAGTGCCTGTATTACTTTTATCATTTTTAAGTCAAATAATAAAAGTCTTCAAATTTTGTCTCATCTTTATCCTTTCAGATTCTTTGCTGGTTGTGGATGAAGTCAGTTTTCATAATCATACTCCTTGACTGTTTGTGGAGACGCAGTCCTTAGTCGTTTTGATAGGGTATGGCCATAAATAATAAACTTAGGCTGAACTGAGTTCTTGAGCGAGACGCGGCTCTCATTTGTAGCGGAGACACGGTTCTGCGAGACGCGACTCTGACTCATTAATAGAGACGCCGTTCAGGCTCATCAAGGAAGACGCGGGAACCTTTCTTTTCAATAAGGACGCGGCCTGGCTTAAAGACAAAAAGGCATTATTCTAAGACGCGAATTTGTGTTTTCAATAAAGGAGACGCGGCCTTCATATTTGTGAAAGGACGCGGATCCATAGACGCGGCCCTTGACTCTGTCAGGATGCAGAATTCAGGATACAGTGGAGACGTAGTTTTGGGCTCCTCAAAACTAACGCACGGGTCTTAGCTGGTTGATGGGGACGCGACACTGGCTCAATAGAGATGCGGCTCTGGTCCCTTGATAGGGCGTAAACTCAGGCTAAACTGAGTTTATGATAGGGATGTGGCTTTCATCTTGCAGTAGAGGCGCAGTTTTGGGCTCCTCGAGAATGACGCGCAGGTCTCCGCTGGTTATTGAGGATGCGGACTTTTGGACGCAGCCTTTAAGTCTTATGAATTGGCGTGAACTCAAGATGCAATCCCTGAATAATCGTGGAAGGTGGACCCAATTCGCTGAGGAGACGCGGCTCTGAAACACTCCAGAAGACGCGGTTGTGGGTCCTCAGTAGGAATGAAAGGAACGCAGCCTTCGGGTTCATGAAAGGACGCGATCTTTGAGTCTGCGCCTGACGCAGCCACCTAAGCGTCAAGTGCAGCCTGTCTTAAAGATCTTGTTAGATCTTTTAATGTCAAGTCGGCGTTAACGATTAGGGACTTGTGTCTTTTGATGTTTCCCGAAGTGGCAATCTACGCGTCAGGTCCTTATTGGACTTTGACATTCGTACGGGAATTAAGGCTGATGGCTTTGATTTTTATACCATTAATTGTAAGCCTTAAGGCTTGCCTATAAATAGGACTCATTCCCTTAACAGTCCATTACTTAGACTGTTTCCCTTTGAGAGCATGCGCTCTGAGGGTCTTCATCTTGATTTGTCCTTCTCCCCTTCAAGGGGATATGTTCCAATGAACAGCGAGAACTCAAAGCTTCCATGCTTTCCTTTAATCTTTTCCAAAGATTATCACTGTCAACTGATTTCAAGATCAAAAAGCACCACCTTAAGTGTTTTTTCGGCCGCGCCCTGATGCATAAAGTTCAACTTCTAGGGAGTTCTCCTTCGGGTAGGACCACTTTTCACCATGAAATACTCAGTCCCGCTGAATTTTTGTTTTCTTGTCCCTTGAAGAGATTCGATCTCTTGATCTTCTCTTGAAGTCTGACTGATGCGCCGTATTTGGAAGTCGCGTCTCTTAGACTTCCTTATGAACCGCGATTTGATTGACTTTGAACTCTAACTCAAAATCCTTTGAATGCGAGTGTGACTAACTCTGTACTTGGATCTTGAGGTGCGAGCTTTGTATACAAAGCCCGCGTTTGAAGTTCCTAACTTAAAGAATTCTTTCGAGGCCTCTGGACTTGGATGTGGCAATCCACATTTCTCAAACGCGGGTGTGGCGACTTCTGCGTCTGGTATACCTCGCGTCTCGTATCTTGAACGCGGGTCTAAAATCAGACTGCGTTCAGATCTGCGCTGGTTAAATCCGTGTCTGAAGTTCACAATTTCAACCGCGTCTACCCTTCAGTTTTTATGCTATTGCCTTGACAGAATTTTAAACCTTCTACACTGGTCATCCCCGCATCTGAAGTTTACAACTTCAACCGCGTCTACGCTTACAGTCCTGACTTAACAAAATTTTAACTTTTGGTTTTTGCTTCTTGCAGGTTCTGGCAGTCTCCGTCAGTCTTCCGCATCTTCACTGGGCTCTTGAGAGAATATTTCGGCCGCCAAGCTTGTTCGATTGGCGAGCACTCGGAGAATCAAATCTCCTGTTCATGGGCGAGGAGGATTCACGCGGTTAATGACATCCGTCAAGGCCTTATTGGATGTGACGCACCTGCAATGCCCTCAAGTTTGTCATGGTCACAGTGGGTATGGTGGTGGGTATGGTCCTCTTGCAGATCACGGGAAAGAGGACGTCACTTGTAAGGTTTCGGATCCTCTCTTCACCAATCTTACTCCCATAAGTGACATTGACGAAAAACCCATGCTCATTAGATGACTTTCTGGTGGTGGAGATGTTCATCAACGAAGGACTATGACCCACACCAGTTGGTCGGGTGAAATTAGAATGTTCTTTTGCATTTCGACCTCGAGAAACACTATTGTTCTCGGTCAGTAATGAGCTTCTTCAATATTTACATCATGCATCATGGTGTAATCAGCATCTGATCGTCTCAATACTGATCAGCCTTTCTTCGGCGCTCTTCCAAACATCTTGTATTTGGAGTGATGGAAATGCCTCGAGGAGTGAGTGCAACCTTTTGCTCAGAGAGAGGGACTTCTTTGTACTCCTTTGTTTTAACACTCAATCTTATTGTATAAGAGAGCGTCTTGTATCACTTTCATATGCTTGAATATCAATAAAAATGACACTTTTTTCTTATCTTCTTATATGTCTTGAATTTCCTTTTTTTTGTATTGCAAATCAAACACATAGAAGTAGGAACTCTTGACTTGCTAGAAATGTGATAATTGACTTAACAAGTCAACGTTGGGAAAAATTCCATTTCGGAAATTTAAGATTGCTGTCAGAGGTGTGATACTAACTTGACAGGAGTAGAGTGATTTTGTGGACTTGCCAATCTATGAATGAGAATGACAAGTGACTTTTCCTACCCTTATGGCGGATTACAAATGAGTATTCATCAGAGGTTTAGTATTAATTTGACTACGACTCAGCTTGGGATTTGATAGAAACACTGCTAGAGGTGGAATGTTACCTAACAACATTTTTAAGTAGACCTGTTATTCTGTTGGCAAAAATAACAAGTGGAACTAGACCTACGGGAGATCTAGAAGAACTTTTACCGTTAGAGACGTGATGTTCGCTTAACAGGTTGGATTAAATCTTGTCAGAAGTGTGATATTAACTTGACAAGGATGTGGGTCAGAGGTGTGGATTAACTTGACTCAATGAGCGTTTCAGCTTCATTTGAGAAAACTAAAAACATCACTGTCATAGGTGTAATGTTAAATTGGCAGTGAAGGTAATGCTAGAGGTGTAGTTTTGAACATAGCATTAATCATCTCGACTTCGATAGGGAAGTTCGAGGAAAAGTCATTGTCATAGGTGTATTGTTGAACTTAGCAATGAACTGAACGCTAGAGGTGTGATGTTAAACTTAGCGTCGCTCATCTCAGCTTCGACATGGAAGCCTGAGGAAAAATAACTGTCAGAGGTTTAATATTGAACTTGGAAGCAATTTAATCACTGTTAGAGGTGTAGTGTTAAACTTAACAGTAATTTGTTAGAGGTGTGATGATAACCTGATAGTGGTTGATTTATAATATGAGCAATTTTGAGGACTTATCATTCTATTAATGAGAATTGACAAGTGAAGTTTGGGGTGTCAGAGGTGTAATGTTAACTTGACAAATTTGAATACTTGCTACTCCATGTAGAGTTGAGACAAGTAAAATTTGTACTCACTAGGGAGTATTGAAATTTTTCATTACCAGAGGTATAGTTTTAACATAGCAATGATTGCATTTGTGGACCTACCCTTCTATGAAAAAGAATTGGTAGGGAATTTTGGGTGGAGAGTAAAATGAACTGTCAGAGGTTTAATATTAACGTTACAATCATTGATTTTTTTTTGAGACATGGGAAATTTGTCATTAGAAGTGTAGTATTAAACTTAACAGCGATGATTTCTAACTAATGAGTTTTGTTGTCAGAGATTTATGATTAACTTGACTGAATCCACTGGGGATTGAAAAATCTGGTTGGTCAGAGGTTTAATATTAACTTAACAAGTCCCAATTCATTTCATTGGAAGATGAACATAGGTATTTTTGTGGTCCTACCATTCTATAGGTGAGAATTGGTAAGAGATTTTGGAGGAGAGGATGGGATCAAGCCCATTAGGATTTTTAGCAAATCCTCAGCTATCAACGGATTTGGTGTATCTTTACCAACTACCGTTTGAGTTGGGCTAGCCATGCTATTTCCCTCAGCATGATGAGTTGTCAAAGACTTATGTTGGACTTAAAAGCCAACATTTTTCTCTATCTTTAGCCATCGGAGGCATCGGATGTCCACAGGTACATTAGAGAAGAGTAACAAATTAAGACCGAAGTTTTGCATTTTGTTTCTTCTTCAATATTTACATCATGCATCATGATGTAACCAGTGCTTGATTAGCTTGATGCTGATTGACCGTGATGTGATCCAGTAGAGGAAGAAAGCTTTCCTTAGCGTTGATCTTGGATCTGGAGCTTCGGTCAGACGTGTAGTATTAACCTGATCGGGAGAAGAGTGCTATCAAGGATAGTATTTCTTCAAGAATTTGCCATTGATTGGCATCATGAGCGTATCACCGTTTGAGGTTATGAGGCGATATGCTCCATTTGAGTAAACCGACTCTACTACAAATAGTCCTTCCGATTTGGGCTGGAATTTTTCTTTTGTCTTATGTGTCATCACCATTGGTTTTCTGACAACTAAGACAAGGTTACCTTTCTTGAAAGTTCGCTCCTTGACTTTCTTGTTGAAGGCTCTGGTAATTTGAGTTTGTAGAGCTCGATTTGCTCTTGAGCTTGCAAGCGTTTATCATCCAAAGCCTCCAGCTCTTGGAGTCGCAGTCGATGCTTCTCTTCGTTCGTCATCTCTGCCGTCAAGGCGACACGTAGAGATGGGATTTAGATTTCTAGCGGGTGTACGGCTTCACACCCATATACCAAAAAGAATGGTGTAACTTTCGTTGGAGTTCGGACAGTTGTGCGATAGGCCCATAAGCATTCACCTAACCTGTCATCCCAGTCACGTTAGCTTTTCGAGACGAATTTCTTGAAAAGTTTTCCAATAGTCTTGTTGAAAGCTTCTGCGAGACCGTTAGCGGCTGGGTAGTATGCCGTTGAGAATACACTTTGGATTCTGAACTTATTGCAGAACCTCTGAAAAGCCTGGCTGACGAATGGGGCCCATTATCATGAACAATTTGTCATGGCACACCAAAACAGTAGATGACGTGATGTTTAATAAATTTGATCACATCAGATGCCTTTACTTCCCTCAAAGGAATAGCTTCGGCCCATTTAGAGAAGTAATCGGTTATAGCTAAGATGAACCGATGTCCTTTAGATGATGGTGGGCTGATAGGGCCGATCATGTCCATCCCCCACATCTTAAATGGCTAGGTAGAGGTTGTAAAGCGGAGATATCCTGGTGCTCGATGAATGAAATCACCATGGACTTGGCAGGCGTAGCATCATTTGGCATAAGTGATGGCATCCAGGATCATCTTAGGCCAATAATATCCCAGTCTTCGGAGTCGATCCCCAAGCTTCAAATCTGGTTGATGAGCTCCACACATGCCATCATGCACTTTTTGGAGTACTTCATGTGCCTCCTTTTGTGATAGGCAGCGAAGGAGGATCCCGTCATGCGATCGGTGATACAGTGTTCACGTGATCGCATTATAATAGAATTTTGGGGCTTTCCTTCTAACGGTAGCCGCTTCTTTGGGATCATCAGGCAGGATGTTGTACAATGCATAGTTGATGTAGGGGAATCACCAATTCCTAGGCTCTGGACCTACTGAAGTTTCAAGAGCTTCTTTAGCTTGACAGTCTCCTGTCGTCTTTTGGCGATCCTCAAAAGTGACTCTTGGGCAATACAAATCGTGGTTGTAGACAAGTATTTTCTCTACTACTCCGGCCAGAAGGGCTAATAAGGCAGCGAGAGATGCCAGTGCATCTACATGCGCATTTTGCTGGCGTGGCACATGGTCGATGTAAAAGTTTCCGAACCTCTCAGCCATAGAGATAGTTGCGTTGTAATAGGATACTAAGTCTTCATATCTGACTTTGTACTCCCCGCGAACTTGGTTATCGATGAGTTTAGAGTCACCGTATGCTTCTAGATTTTTAACGCCAATCTCATCGGCGATTTGCATTCCAATCAAGAGGACATTGTATTCCATTACATTGTTGGAGTAGGGCTCGGTTAATGAGAAAGCTCGAGGGATCACATAATTCTTTGGGGAGACCAGTACTACCCCTACTCCTGCTATGATGTGCACTTGCGGACCTACTCTCAATGCACCGTCGAAGAAGAGTTGCCACACCTGTCTTTCAAAAGACGTCTGGGTCAGACAAACTTCGAAGACTTCGTCTGGGAGATCTTCGTAAATTTTGGTTGCTCTCAGATCTGGATGTTCAGCCTGGAAATCTGCCACCGCTTGTCCCTTCACGGCTTTTTGTGGTAAAAAGCGCATCTCATATTGGGATAGCAGTATGGCTTATTTTGCCAGTCGACCATTTAGTGACGATGGCTTTATCATGAGCAACCTCAAAGGATTGACTTTTGATATAACATTTATAGTCTGGCCCACCAAGTAGTGTCGTATTTTCTGCACAGTGAACACCAACGCCAAACATTTTTTTTGGTCGGGTTGTACCGATGTTCGGCTCCAATCATAGTCCTACTCAGATAGTAGATTGCCTGGTCATGTCCTTGATCATTATTCTAGGCTAATAAAACTCCTAAGGAATGATCCATCACTCGGACATATAGCAGGAAAGGCTTTCCCGATACCGGAGCTGTAAGGACAGGTGGTTGCGTGAGGTATCATTTGATTTCCTTGAACGCTTGTTGGCAAGCATCATCCCAAATGAATGAGACACCCATTTTCATCAATTTGGTGAAGGGTTGGCATCTTCCGAAGAGATTTGAGATAAACCTTCGGATGTATGCTAGTCGTCTTTGCAATCCTCTAAACTCTCTGAGATTCCTTGGAGGTTGCATCTCCTGAACAGCATGGACTTTTTTCAGGTCTACGTGGATTCCTTTGGATGTCACTACAAACTCTAGGAATTTACCGTTGGCTACCCCCAGGAAGGATTAGGTGAGGTTCATCTTCAACTGATGTGCCCGCATGATTTCAAAGACTATCTTCAGGTCGGCTATGTGGTCACCTTTGGTGCGGCTTTTCACTGCAATGTCGTCAACATATCATTCCACTATTTTACGCATGTGTTCGTGAAAAATTGCATTCATAGCTCTCTGATATGTTGCCCTCACGTTCTTTAGTCCAAAGGGCATGATAATATAGCAATATACCCCCATTGGTGTCCTGAAAGAAGTATAATTTTCATCATAAGGGTACATTTTGATTTGATTGTACCCTGAGAATCCATCCATGAAGGATATTCATTCAAACTCGCACGTATTGTCAATCATGACATCCGTGATTGGGAGATGGAATTCGTCTTTGGGACACGCCTCATTTAAATCACGAAAATCAATGCAAATCTGGATCTTTCCATTTTTCTTGGTAACGGGGATGATATTGGCTACCCAATCAGGGTATTGCTCCTCCCTAATGAAGCCAGAGTCTATAAGATTCTTGACTTCAGACTGGATTGCTTTCATTGTTTATAGACGAAACCATCATTGTTATTGTTTGACTGGCTTCACGTCCGAATTAATGTTAAGGCGATGTATAGCTACTCGAGGATAAAGCCCAGGCATGTCCTCGTAATTCCAAGCGAAAACATTTATATACTCCCATACAAGAGATATTAAATCTTCTTTCTCGGAGGATGATAGGCTTTTGCTTATAAAGATGGGCTTAGGATTAGCCTTATCTCCCAGATTAATCTGGATGACCTTATCTTCCTGGGTGGTTCACGTTGTTCAAAGCGAAACCCCAGAGAGTGTTTAAGTGTTTGATCCAAGGATCTGTGTCAGACTGGATCGTTTCTCTATCTTTGTCTTCCAGGTGGCTTGTTGACACCATGTTTACTGAAAGTTCTCTGAAGAGGTTGCTCACACTAACGTCCGACTCCCACGATGACATGCCAGACGAGTAATTATGGTATAATAACTCCTCAGACTCAGAGGCTGATAGAATTGAGGTTGACACATAGCCCAAACCCCTGCGAATTCGATGGTAATAGTCAGGGGTCTTCCCTTTCGGAATGAAAGACCAGAGTAGTGTTCTTCTTTCTTTGCTGAATTTTAAACCATGACCATTTGTCAGATCTTACCCCATGTTTTCTATCATCCTGAGTATATTTGGCTCATAATGAGTGAACTGAGGAGATTCGTTTTCGCTTTCTGACTCTTGACGAGACATCAATTTGGACTTGATTCTTCTTCTGAAAAGAATTAGTTTTTAGCCTTTGCGTCTTGCTGGGACCATGAAGACCGATTTTTGCGCATCACTAACATCCTGGTACGTTTCGAAGGATGACTTCATCGGTACATGCAATGATGTCAGAGCATCCATTGCCGACCAGGGGTCACTATCCACCTCGGTACTAGTGTCTGATGGCACTGAATCAGAAGCAAACACAGAAAAGTAAGCCAAATTCAACTCTTTATTAATATACCACTCACCTACATCATCAGCGGTGTTATTAATATCGAGCTTATTAATGCTCGTTACAAGTGGATTTAATTCCCACATGCACTTTTCTTCCACCTCTGGCTCAGTGTCAGCTTCGTTACCAGAGTCTAGTTCTTCTGGTTGTGAATTCTCGTTCATTTTCAGAGAGTCATGGTACAGGAGGGAGTTTGTGAAATAGTTCTCTACCCCCTTGAACGGATGCCTTTCGGCAATCAACGTTCATACTTTCCCACTTCCGTCAATGTACTTTATAACTTGATGGAGAGTGGAGGGGATACGATGAATCCACGGTCGTCCTAGCAGCAAATTGTACGAAGTGTCAACGTCGATCACATAGCACGTCACTTCAGACTTTAGGTCCCCGATCTGGCATTTTAGCTTGATCTTTCCCATTGGGCGTGTACCATTGGCGTTGAAACCATAGATGGCAGTCTGGGTGGCGCTCAATCGATGGGTGGGGATCCCTAAGTGCTGGATGACCCAGCGAGGCATGATGCTCAACGCGGATCCTGGATCTACTTGAATGCGGCTTACTTCAGACGATCCAATATACCCTGTGAAATGCAAGGGCCTATCATGTTTCCCCTCAACCTGCTTGTCATCTGTCGTGAAAGTAATGTAAGGGGCATTTTAGGAGGCATGGAGTCAAACCTCTACATCTTCCTCCTGTATTCCAGCTGGGATCTGGGCCATGAAGACCTCAGCATTAACTAGGGCTTCCCTTAGAGCTTCTCTTATTGACTTTGATAGTCTCAGGAGGTCGTAAAGAGTGATCCTGGCCAGGATATTGGCCAATTAAGCTAGGACGTCAAAGCGGTAAGGTGTTGTGGATCCTTCTGCGTTGTCCTTTGGGAGAGCCTTGAAAAACTGAAGCTCTTTCTGCTTCTCCACCAATTGCTTCGCGGAGGGCTTGGCTGACTCTGTAGTAGGTTTTGGAGGGCTTGCCACCATCTCGTCATACTTCTTTAAATATGACTGACCCGAACGAGTTTCTGCCACGAGCGATTTATTGAGTTCTGCGGCAAGGATGATTGTTTCCTCTTCCGAATCAGTTAGTGAGGGAACACTGGTTTCTGACCACGTAGCAGGACAAAGCTTTTGCTTTGCCTTTAGACTTTCTGTTGGTAACAGTAGCCACTGTTGGCCTTCCACAAGGTCGGGATGAACTCACATAATTTTCTCCTGAGGTGTGGGGACAGGTACAAGACCCTTCTCTTGTTGATGATGTGGGTCCGTATTGATCATTCTTAGTTCCCCTTTCGGGGTGGGAACTACTCCGGACGGTGCTGGAGGCTGTTTTCCAAACTGAAGAAATGATGTCATATTAGTCGTCACTTTCTTTTGCTCTGGACGGAGCTTTAGCACTTCTGCATCGATCAGAGCTTGAAGAATGTCTTTGAAGACGTAACAGCTCTTGGTGGGGTACCCCAGCATCCTATGATATAGGCAGTAGTTAGGATTATCAGACTTGCCGACTTCTTCAGGACGTCTAGCTTCAGGAAGCTTCAATCTGTTGCTCTTGTTGAGTAATTTGAATAATGAATCATATATTCATCTTTGAAGGAATACTACTTGTTGGCGCGTGGCTGACTTGAAGAACCACCTCCCCTGACCGGCTGAGGTTTGACGGGGGATTTTGTCTCCGTCACCAAATTATCTTTCCTTTTTAATTGAAAAGATATTTCTGGCATCCGCCTTGTCGACTTTTCGGGTCTGGGTTTGTTTTCTTCTGCCTTAACCATAGCGACAATTTTTCAGCCTATTCACCTTGCTGGACCAGTTGCTTCTAGGTGCGGCTCTCAGCAACTCCTATTTGGGCTAGGAGTGAAGTTTGTAGATTGTGGTGGCATGTTTCTATCGGGTGGCCTGGGGCATACCGCTAGGACATCGGAGTACCATATTCTAAAATCTTTCCACAAATATTTTGACTGACTCTCCCTTTTGCTGCTTCGTGGCTAGGAGAGTAGGCATTGTGATCTCTGAGTCATCTTCAAAGAAGCGTGTCAGGAAGAGTTTCTCCAAATCACCCCAGTTTTTAATGGAATCTTCTGAGAGTTTCATGAACCATTCAAAGGCAAGCCCTTTTAGAATGCCGATGAACAAACGTGCCAGGATGCATCATTATCTACCACATTTTCCGTCTGGGATTTGAAATAGTAGATATGTTGGTTCGGTGACCCTTTACCCTTGAAAGCTTGCAGGGTCGAAGCTTTGACTTAGGAGGGTACGGAACAAAGTCCCACTCGCCTGGTATGGTCGGACCACTCCAGCTTCTTGGAGGCCTTTTCGGTTAGTAAGGACTTCCAGACGCTGCTCCAATCGACTCATTCTTTTAGAATGAATACTCTCATGGTCCGGGTTGCCTTCCTCCTTAGACAAGGATTTAGATGACTCGGAATCAGATTGCTCCTTCTCCTCGAAATGTACAGAAGATGAGCTTTCTCCTTCTTTTCGTTTGCCTTTAGACTTTTTAGAAGAAGTTTTGTTTGTTGACTTCCTCTTGTCTTCAAGCAATTGTGCGAGCATCTGCTTGAGGGTATCGATGAATTCTTATTGAGCATGAATCATATCGAATTATTCCCTCTAGACCTGGGCTTGCTGTTTAAAGTGCCTGGTCGTCTCCTCGGGAGTATTCGTCATGTACGCGAAGGGTTCCTTTTCTATGAAAGAGTTCGAGGCCTGCGATTCTGCGATGGTAAAATGTGATTCATTTACTTCAATGCCCTGAAGCTAGGGCACTGTAGTTGATCGGGGTGACTGCACCAGTACTAGTGCGAGTATGACGATACCTCCTTCTAGGTCCGTCTCAGACTCATCGGAGCTGACTGCTGGTTGTTTTCCCTACTTCTGCTTGCCATGTTTGCAGTGACTTCAGGGTACTCCATGTCAGAGAAGGTTCTCCTTCTATGGGAGCGATACCTTTTGGCTGATCAGGAGGTTGGGGTCAATCATCTGAACATCAATTGTTTGCTTGTATGTTGGCTGCAGCGGCATTCAGAGAGCATTGTCGTGATGAGCCGTTCACAGCAACAAGATGAGTGATCTAATTAGCACTCCTTTTCTTCGTCAAATAGTCTCTTAGATCTACGGGAGGGGGATCAAAGAGATTGACCTCAGGTTGTCGAGGGCTTTTCAGCTTTTGAGAGTCACCCTTGCGTCGAGAATTCGAGACGTAGGGTTCAGAAACACAGAGCTCACGTTGTGCAGAACAGGCGCATCTCTCGCGTTTTGACTTCAGAACGTGGGTCTCGTGCCTCTGCTGAGCAGAGACGCAGACCTCACATTGCTGATTGTTGTGTTTGGTCAGCGATGGTTGAGATATGCGAGTTTTCTCACTTCCGGGTCTGATTGTAGAGACGCGGGTCTCATGTCTCTTGGAAAAGGCGTAGCCCTCACGCTTCTGAACGTTGCGTTTGGGAAGTGGAGCTTCAAAAATGCAGGCCTAGTAGGCTTCATGTTTAGGTCTCCAAATGCGAACTTCGCGCGCGTCTGACGAGGTTCAGGAAAAACGCGAGCTTGAGGCTCGCGTTCTATATCTGCTGGACAGATAATTGTTCTAACTTCTCGCGCCTATAGTTGACGCGCACGTCATCGCTCAGCGTTCCGGTTACGCCGCACGGGTTGATGGGAATCCTCGGTGACCTGGAACTGAGGAAGAGGGCGGGCATGAACGAGCTGAATATCAGCAACATTAACCTCGTGAGTCTCATGGGAGACGTTGACGCGGGTGTTACATGTGATATGATTAGCCATGGCGCTCTTCTTGCCAGTCGGATCTGAAGGGATCTCAAAGTGAACTGGAGAGCGGGTCTCCAAGGAGACCTTGTGGTACTGCCGTGCTATAGGGCTCTTGGAGCTGAAAGAGAGGAACTCTTCATACTTTACCTAGTCGAACTCGACAATGAGTGATTCGACAATTTTTCCCATGTAGGTGACGTCACCTTGCGCCACGACTTACTCATTAGTAGAGAAAGTGGTCACCAGCGGAGTCGCCATCTCTTGTTTGGTGGGAAAATTGAAGATCGAGGAGTAAATTCCTTATTTAAGAGTAAAGAAAATTACAGCAGATCAATAGTCCTCTTACAAGAGAGGGGAGATATTCAAGCTCAGATCTCCCCTTTGTTTAAAGCCGGTTCTTGATGTGGCGATAGAAAGTGAATCTTATTTTCTGTTGACTGAGTGAACGTCAGGACCTCTTGGGAATCCTCTCTTTGGATGGTAAATGAAGTAACGCAGCTTCTGTCCACCAAGGATCTCAAAGAGATTACAGGCAAAAAACGAACTTGTACGCAGCAAGTTGTTAGAAGAGTCGAACTCTCTCTTTCTTTTCAGCTGGAAGTCTTGGTTCTTCTACAGCTTACAACCGAAGTTATTTTTACCAAGAATTTTTCGACCCCTCTTCCATAACAAACTGGACTATTTATAGACGTTTTAGGGGGTAAACGTGTCCCCTAAAAACACTCCATAATGGGGGTTAACTCTCTCATTACGTGGGCAGTAATTGACCCATTAGTGAGGGCAGTTATAACCGAGACGCGGGCTTTGGGTCTCACGTTTTGCCATTGAGGTGATGCTTGAGAAACGCAAGCTTTCAATTCTGCGTCAAGCTTCACGTGAGACGCGGGCTTTGGACTCTGCGTCTTGGTACTGTAATAATGCTGAGACGCAGGTTTCAACCCTCGCGTCTTGGTCCTTGCAGTGATGTTGAGACGCGGGTTTCAATCCTCGTGTCTTGGCGCTGCGCTGGTGGCGATGATTAGCCTTGCGCCTAGAGTTTGAATTCTGCTTTTTGCTGACTTGTCTTCAGTGATTTTTAGACAGCCTACAGTATTTAAATCATAACTTTCGCTATCGAATCTCAAATCTGATGATTCAAGATACTCTAGAAAGAAGACTTAAAGAGTTACAACTCTTTTGTTGATTATAATTTCTAATTCTGTCATTTAATAAGCTATATTCAGCAATCAACATGCCAACAAGCTACAGATCAGAGCTGAATATCCACATCAGATAAGGGGAGAATTCAAATTTAGAAATAGCCAGATCTCCCTATCATTTAACTCATTTTCTTAACCGTTTCTATGCTATAAATACTCCACACATTAGAAGCAGAGGAACGATCAAGCAGAGATAGATTTTAGGCCAGTTTTTCATTTTTTTTAGTGTAGGTATTTATTTTTCTTTTCATGTAACTTTCAGTTTTCTTTATGTAACTGAGAGGAGAGACGAGTTTCATAGAGGAATGAGAGCAAGTTTGTACTGAGGGTGACACCGGTGTAAGTAAATCTTTTCTTTCATTGTTATTTGAATTGAATCGAAGTTTCTTTTTCTTCTTTACTCTTATTTTCGTTTACTTTCCTCTAATGTGTTGCAATCTAAGTGAATCTGATAGCCTCGAGGCTGCTACGCCATTGCAAGTACCCTTGATGGCCTATGGTGATGAACAACAATTCTTTTGTTAGTTTAGATTGCTCTTTTATTCATAGTGTAGATCGGGAATGGGGAAGATCCTACACACCATGCTTGATCATCTTCAACGACTAGGTAAGTCATTGCTACGGATCCGAGTTATATGAGCACTGAAGAGGTAAGTAATTTTTAGGTTAACTTTTTTTCTTTTCTTTTAACTATTAGTTTAGATCATCAACACCACAATCTCCCAACTCGTTTATCACTCTTTTCAATTTCTTTGTATATATCTATTTTCTATTTTGTCCACCTTCTCAATCTACCACTTTCTTCCTAACTTAGCTTTAACCTATTTTTCTTTTCTTTTAAAGAAGTAAAAGAAAATCTTTAACCATTGATTATAACTTAAAATAGAACTTGTTAAAAAGCTTCTATCGCTAGTCCCTCCTTGTGGATCACGACCCGCATAGCCACTTGTTATAGCGGTAGTATTGAGTACTTGCACATTTTATTTTTAAGTTCTGAAATTCTGTATTTTGTATGCAGGTAAAAACTAAATCAAACACCATCAAATTCCATTCAGCACAATCACACACAAGCATCAAGCTCATCTAGTCCCAATCCTTCCAAATCTAATGAATTTGAAAAAACTCTTCTTACCCACTAATATTAGTAAGCTACTGCCAGCTTCGATCCCTGTCAAGTATAAGGATCTGGTTGTCCTACCATCGCATGCGTTATAAGACAAGCTGAGATTAGTCGTGTACTTCTTGACTTAGGGGCAAATATCAACTTTCTCCCCTTATCAGTTTATCAACAACTCGGATTGGGCGATCTTAATCCAACTCGAGTCATAATCCAACTGGTTGACCGTTCAGTGAAAGTTCCTAAGGGAAAATAATGATGTCCTTATCTGGGTCGCTGAGTTATCTACCCTATTGATTTCATAATTCTTAAGACACAACCTGTGTCCAATCTAAGGTCTCAAACTCTTGTTATCCTAGGGCGCCCATTCCTGGCTACTGCCAACGCTATTATCAATTGTAGGAATGGGTCCATGAGGTTAACCTTTAGGGATATGACTAGAGAAGTCAATGTCTTCTGTCTAGGAAAGCAACCCCGTGATGTTGAGAATCAAACATTTGAAGTCAACCTCTTTGAGAACTTAACAAGTGAACATAGAGAAGAATTAGAACTAGAAACTGATTGTGACTTTGAGTTAGAGTCTGACGACTTTAACCTTTATCAGGTTGTCGAGTCTGCTGTGAATTGGGCCTCGAACCCTATTTCACCAAATGTGAAGCTAATAAATTTGAATCATCCTTCCAGTGAGTCTCCCCCTTCCTTAGAATTGAAAGCCTTACCTATGCATCTCAAGTACATCTATCTAGGCGAATAAGAGACCTTTCCTTTTGTTATTACCTCTCATTTAAATGACAGACAAGAAGAGAATCTTAAAGCAATTCTTAGAAAACATAGGGAAGCCATTGGTTGGGCTATGACCGACATAAAGGGATTGAGTCCAACTATACTTCAACATCGCATTCATCTCAATGAAGAAGTGACACCAAAAAGAGACCCGCAGCGTAGGTTAAACCCTATAATGCAAGAGGATGTTCATGCTGAAATTGTGAAACTCTTAGACAATGGGATAATCTATCCCATTTCTGATAGCCAATAGGTCAGTCCTGTCTACGCGGTTGAAAAGAAATCTGGTTTCACTGTGGTGGAAAATGAGAACAAAGAGTTGGTCCAAACTCGACTTCCCACGAAAATTCGAGTTTGCATTGACTATAGGAAGCTTAATGCAGCAACTCATAAGGACCATTTCCCGCTTCCCTTCATTGAGTAAATGCTTGAACTTTGGCTGGCCATGAGTATTACTATTTCTTGTGGACGGTTACTCGGGGTATAATCAGATTCCCATTGCTCCTGAGGACCAAGAAAAGACTACTTTCACATGTCCATTTGGGACATTTGCTTATGTCGAATGCCTTTCGGCTAGTGCAATGCCCCAGTAACGTTTCAACATGTTGAATCTTTTCTCTGATATGATAGAATGATTCTTATAAATCTTCATGGATGATTTCTCAATCTATGGAGATTCATTCACTCAATATCTTCACCATTTATAACTTGTCCTCCAACGTTGTACTGAGAAAAATCTGACACTGAACTGGGAGAAACACCACTTCATGATAAGACATGGAATTGTCTTGGGTCATGAAATCTCTAAGAAAGGAATTAAAGTGGATAGAGCGAAAATTGAGGTTATTGCTAAGCTCCCCATGCCCAAATGCGTGAAGGAGATTTGATCCTTCTTGGGACACGCCAGTTTCTGCCAAAGATTTTTCAAGGATTTTAGCGAGATTGCTAGACCCTTGACTAATCTGTTAGTTAAGAATGTGTCCTTCACTTTTGATGATGAATGTATAAATTCTTGGGAGCAGCTTAAGAAATAGCTTATTTCTACACTAATCATATCTGCACCGAATTGGTCTATGCCGTTTGAAATCATGTGCAACACTTCTAATTTTGCCATAGGTGCTATCCTAGGACAGCGCATTGATAACAAGCAGCACGTGATTTACTACTCTAGTAGGACTCTCAATGATGCTCAAATGAACTATACTAAAACTGAGAAGAAATTCTTGGCAGTAGTGTTTGCTTTAAAGAAATTTTGTCCCTACCTACTAGGGTCCAAAACCACAATTTTCACTGATCATTATGCGCTCACGTACCTCATGATAAAGAAGGATACCAAGGCCCGACAAATTCGTTGGATCCTCCTTCTTCAAGAATTTGATCTCGAGATTTGAGATAAGAAAGGCGTAGAAAATGTTTTTGCTGACCATCTCCGCGTATTCCAAACTCTCCATGCAATGAATTGCCCATAAATGATGACTTTTCTGATAAAAGAACTCTTAGCTGTCTTTAGGGAACCTTGGTTTGCTGCTATAGTGAATTACTTAGTCACAAATCAAACTCCATCTCATTGGTCTAAAAACGATATATACTGGTTCTTATCTCAAGTCCGGTATTTCTTTTGAGAGGAACCGTATCTTTTTAAGTACTGTTCTGACCAAATTATTAGGAGAAGCATTTTCGATGAAGAAATTAAGAGTGTTTTATCCTTCTGTCACCAACTTGCATGCGGTGGACACTTTGGTCCTCACAAGATTGCTGCAAAGTGCTGCAAAGTAGGTTCTATTGGCCTACTTTATTCAAAGATGCTTATGAATTTTGCAAGACGTGCCCTAGATGCCAAATGGTAGGAAAGATTTCGAAACGAGATATGATGCCCATCAACTCAATTCTAAAAATAGAACTCTTTGATATTTGGGGTATCGACTTTATGGGTCCATTTCCTAATTCATTTGGAAACCAATACATCTTGGTTGCTGTGGACTATGTGTCCAAGTGGGTAGAAGCCATTCCAAGTAAAATTAATGATAACAAAGTTGTCATAAAGTTTTTGAAAGAGAACATTTTTCTCATGCTTCGGAACCCCTCGTGTTATCATCAGTGATAATGGTACTTACTTTTGCAACAGATCCTTTGAAGCTCTTATGCGAAAGTATGACATAACTCACAAGTTGTCCACACCTTATCATCCTCAAACCAGTGGGCAGGTTGAGGTCTCCAATAGATAAATCAAGCTTATTTTGGAGAAGACTGTGAACCAAAACTGGAAAGATTAGTCCACCAAACTTGTAGATGCCCTATGGGCCTACAAGACCGCTTTCAAGATGATTCTAGAGATGTCTCCTTATAGGTTAGCCTTTACGAAGGCTTACCACCTACCCGTCGAGTTAGAGCATCGGGCCTTATGAGCAATCAAGCAGCTAAATTTCGATTTGAATAAGACCGGTGACCTTCAAAAATTATAAATTTTTGAGTTAGAGGAGTTGAGAAATGAGGTCTATGAAAATGCTAAGATCACAAAAGATAGAATTAAGATTTTTCATGATAGACACATCATAAGGAAAACATTTGTCCCTGGATAAAAAATCTTACTCTATAATTCTGGGCTTCATCTTTTTCTAGGAAAGCTAAAATCAAGATGGACTGGGTCATTCGTTGTAAAATTCGTGTTTCCACATGGTGCCTCGAGATCAGTGACACCAAGAATGAAAATGACTTTAAGGTAAATAGTTAATGCCTTAAACTTTTCTTGAAATCGGTGCCGGTAAATGAAACGGCTCTTGGTCTTTTCGACCCAGTGTATCAGTAACTTTACCTCTTTTATATTCCATTTCATACATCTATACATTTCTTTCATGCATTGGGGACAATACATGAGATCGGTGTTAGGGAGGGTCTAACATGATTAACATTGTTTTAAAAAAATTGGTTAAAAATTAAAAAAAACTTTTTGAAAAAAAGAATAGTATTTTGACATATTTTTTTGTAAGAAATTAAGACAATTTTAAGAAGTAGGAGAATCATTATTAGGATTTCTTATACTTGGTCAAAATAAGATGACTTATTTGATTTTTAGGGTTAGGGGAAAAATTTTGAAAAAGTAACCTAGTCTTCATCTTTACCTTGATCAAATATGTACACTTTATACACTTACACGCTTAGAGTTCAGAAAACAAAGAATCTTATGCCTTATAAATATATATAAAAAAAAGAGAGAGAAGAAAAAATCTATATATAAATCCTCTAATTAAGCTGGGTATTTGTGCCTCATGAAGCATAAGTATTCACGCCTAAAAGGGGTACATTTTATAAATAAAAATTCTTAGTTTTGTGGCCTTGTTTGTTTGAGTGCTTAAGTCCTTAGGGGTGTTTTCTCACCTGGTGCCCTAAGACTGTCTAGTTTAGGCACCGACTAAAAGCTCGTTACATGGGCAGTTAGTAAGCCTAATAAAATTAAGTAATAATACCACAAAAATAAATTAAGCTAGGCATAAGAGTGAAAGTTAAAGAACCCTTAGTAAATATTTCACGGTCACAAAAGTACATATGACTTAAGGTAAAGTAATAGACTAGATGATAAATACAATTTGACTCCTGACTTTGATTAATGACATGCATTTGAATAGAGACTAAGTTTAGGAATGAAAAGTTCAATTTTTTCGATTTTCCTATAACTTATAAATTACTTGAACTCTTACAATAATACTTCAAATATTTTCTTTCTTTTCAAAATATTTTTTGAAAATACTAACACTTTTCTCTTTCTTTATAGATTTTGTGGGTACAATCCACTGAAAACCCTTATGAGACAAAACTCATCCTCTAGGAATAACCTAGAGGTTTAACGACTTATTGCACATGCTCAGTGTAATCGATTACCTGCAAAAGTGGTCAAATAATTTCTTAGGATTAGTTTCGATGTTTTGCTCGAGGGCGAGCAAAAAGATAAGTGTGGGGGTGTGATTGGTCACGTATATTGCATATATAATGTCACATTCCTATAATTATTATCTAATAAATCATGTGTATTGTCTTATATTCTTCTATATAAAATGCAGGCCCATTACTAAAAGAGAGGGAAGAAAAACGAGCCAAAAGCCCATCTAAATTCTGATTTAATTCAAAATTAATTCAAATCAAAGACCAGGGCAGATAAGGACAAATCAGAGAAGATAAAACCAGTTGAACAAGCATTAAAATAAGATCTTCATAAATCAATTGGTTAAAGCTGAAGATCAAAGGAGGTTTCGTCAAGTCCAGGACCCAAAACTGTAAATCCAGCAGAGATAAAAGCATATCGCGAAATCAGGGAGCAGCACCCCTCGGGTGTGGCCATCTAGCCACACCCGGGCTGCAAAAATGCTTCCAAAGCCGCGTATCCTTTGTTGAGTTGATTTTGTGAGCGTTTTCTCTCCCTATCTTCGTACTCTCTCCCTCGTTTGGTTTTGGCCTATAAGTACTGCATTTTCCAGAGAAGGATGGATTGGAGACTAGTTTAAGTTTTTCTCTTTATTTTTAGGGTTTAGGTTCTTTGTTAGATAGTAATGAGAAGTTGTATCTCTATTTTTTAATTTGTAGTTCAGTCCAGATACAAGTGAGAGAGAGAGGAAAAGAGTAATTGTAATCTGAAGTTGAAGTGACATCAATAAAGGATCAAGACTTCTCTTCTTCTCCAATTCACGGGTATGTTTCATTTCATTTACATGTCGTGTTTTACATTAATTATGAGTAGCTAAATTTATTTTTCTAGGCTCACTATCATCTCTGTTCGATCCCTCTTATTTTTAATAATTTTGATGGCAAGAACCCAACAGAATCATATGAATGCCTTAAACCAAGCCTTGCTTCTTTGAAAGTATTCTTGAAGGCATATGAGGATGGGTTTGAATTTCTAAAACTTTTATTTTTAAAACATCACTTGAACTTATTTTTATTTCATACTTGAAAGACGACTTGATGATTTAACATTCAGTTCAAGATGAATTCTTAAAAAAAAAACGAGTTAACTTTTTCAAACAATCTTATTTGCTTTACTTAAGACTTTCGAAGCTCAAGATTAAGTTTTTGCCTATGACCAAGTTGAGGCACTGAGATTTTCAAAAGACGAACATATCGTTGGGTAGTAAGATAGTGAGCTCATCTTTTTATATATTAAAACAAACAACCAATCACTCTTCAAGCCTTTTTAAAGATCATCTTTTCTAAAGCCTTCTCTAAGTTTTCAATTTTCTTTAAATCACTTCCCTACTATCCATTCTCTTTTCAACATAAAAAAAACATTGACACCATTCTTTACTTTTTTGAACAACACACCGAAAAGCTATCATCGCATTCCTCCTTGTGGATCACGACCTGTTAACCCAAAACTACATGGTAATTCTCACTGCATTTGCTTACAATCAATATATGCATGTGTTTAGGGGGAGCTTTGCTTGAAATCTCTTTCCAAATTATTTATAATAACTCCATGTGTTTTGTCATCATCAAAAAGGGAGAGATTGTTGGCCCAAGGCCATTAGCCCCAGTTTTGATGATAATAAAACATATGTAGTTATGTTTTTAACAATTTCGTTTAACCAAGTTTCAGGTTAAATTCTTTGTTGCATTTTGGCTTCACCACAAGACTCACACGTTTGGAAGTCATGAACATGTCGATCCCAGAGCCTAAGCAAATGATAAGCTCAACGATCAAGATTGCAAGTGAAGATTATATATAAAGTTGTATTTTAGATAGGATTTTTAGTCTTTGTTAAAATTAAGATGATATAAGTTAATAACTCTTGAGATTGACACACATACACATTTCAATCCTATCCTCAAGTGTTTTTGAAAAGACTTCAAAACGGTTCTCTTTTCCGTTTTCAAAATCGAGTTTCTGAAAAACAAGTTTCAGAAAAATCGTTTTCGATTTAGAAAAGTACTTTTATAAAATATAGTTCTAACTTCGTTTTATGTTGATTTATGATCACATACTGGTTTTATCAAGTCCTAAGAACTCTATTTTGTACCTAGTAATCAAAATATATTTTGTCGAGAAGATGGATTTCATAAAGATCCTCAAGATGTGTTTTTGGCCCAAGGTCGGTCGACTGGTCCACGTAGACAGAGTAGAATTGCTCTGCTGGTCGACCGGGCGGTCGATCGACATGCACAAGTTTTTTGCCTAAGTACTTTGTGTGCACTTCGGTCGACCGCTTGATCGACCGACTGAGAGAGTTTTGCCTTCGGTTGGGCATGGTCGACTGTCCGGTCGACCATCAGAGAGATTGACTCTCAGTTTTAGGTTAAACGGTCGACCGCTAACCCCAACGGTCAGAAATCCGACCGTTGGCAGTCGACTAGCCGGTCGACCCACAGTTGGATTTTTCTGAAGAATTTTCCCAACGGCTAGTTTTCTGATGGGATTTTTCGGGGTCACATCCCAACGGATTTGTGGGTTTTTCTCTTCAATTTTTCATACCCTATATATATGGGTACTATATAAAAACCTCTTAACGAATTTCAACATCAAAATCAAGTTTTAGTGATCAATATTCTTTGTCTCAAAAGATTTTCAACAAGCAAAAATTTCATATTCTTGATTTTTAGCTTGACCCTTTCCATTACATCTTTACAAGTTATTTTCACCAAACAATCCCAAAGAGCTTCACCTCCTCATTTGGCTTATAGGATTGTGCTTGTGAGCCATTTGTGATCAAGAGAAGATCACCGTTTGTCTTCAGTTGTGAAGTCGTAGAGGTTGCGGCCTCAAATGAGCTCCGTTGTTGGTGTTGCGGCACCGAGAGAAGGACTTATGAATCCATAGAGTTCTAGTGAGAACTTGTAAGAAGTTGACAATCTAGTGAGATTGGTCACAGTGAAAATCGTTCATAATTGTGAAGGCGGGAATGTAGAGCAGTAGCTCGAACCTCGAAACATATTACCGTGTTTGCGATTGCTTGCTCTCTCTTTACTCTACTCTCTCTTAACTTACTTGCATACTTATCTTGTTTACTTATTTGCAAGTATTCCTTGTTTTGTGATTGATATTTGCTAGCTTGCTAGCAAGTTATTTTTAATTCCATATTATTTTCCATTTAGTATAGTCATCACCTATTTACCCCACCCCCCCCCCCCAACTCTTGGTGATTTACAAAGAAGAGGGTTGCTGACATATAAAGAATGATCAAAGTTGTGAAATCCTGAGTTGAAGTCTTTGTCTGTCTTTTATAATTTCATTTGATGTCACTTGCTGCTCCAACTGCTCATCCTTTATGACCTCTAATTCACTTCTCCTCCTCTTTTCATCAGAAGATCATTCAAAGCATTTTCTATGGATATTTTTTTGATTTTCTTATACTTAGGAAATAATGTTTAATAACACCCCTGTCCTTCAATGTACAAGTCTTGTTCATTATGAAATCTGCCCCATTGATATGCAGACCAAAGGTTAAGACAACATCCTCTATTGTTAGTTTGATTTGTTTGTCACTGATTAGAAAGGTCCTTGAGTTCCTATCATACTGGTTTACAATCTTCAAAACACTGATGTTTGATTTTAGCCCTTTATCACCTCCAAATACCTCATTGTAGAATGCCATGAAAATTTTACCGAACGGCATCTCCTTCATTGCATTGATGAAATATGGATGAATGTGCATTTTGAATTTTCGAATTAATTACACATTGGCTTTAGGCTCGATCTCATTGTACGAACCTTCACTTCTTGCCTAACTACTAATGCAGAAACATTAAAAACATAAGTCCACATTAAACAAAGCCTAAGTTGCAGTATATATAAATTATTTTATTAATAAAAGGACTGCAATCTTAATCGCAACTATGAAAAGTAAGTTATAAAAGACTGCGACTAAGGCCGCAGTGTTATTAAACAAAACTTTCTTAAAAGTATCTGTTACATAAGACTGCGACCAATGTCGTAGTCTTCTAATCAACTCAATTATTTAACATATGAGAATTTTGTCGATGTTTCAAAAGACTGCGACCCTTGTTTCATAAGACTACGACAACAGTCGTAGTATCCTATTTAGCTTGATTAATAAAAAAGACTGCAACCCTTGTCGCAAAAATAAAAAAATTATATAAACAAATTGCGACCGAAGTCGCGGTGTAAAATAAAATAAATTAAAAAATTAAAAATGACATTAAAAAAAATGCAGTCTCGATCGCAGCGTTCTTAACAATACAAAATTTGGGAAATTGTTAAACTTTTTTAAATCCAAAAAATTATTTTTTACAAAATGCAACTTTGATTGCAGTTTTTGAAAACAAAAAAATTTAAAAAAATTGTTTCAAGTTGCAGTAAGCGACTGAATTATGATTAAACCGCTTTCAAAACTAAAAAAAATTGATAATTAATGCGACTATGTTCGCATTCATTTTAAACAAAAATAATTTTTTGAGATGTTTTTTGAAATTAGAAAAGTTTAAAATTTTAATAAAAATCTATTTTTAATCAAATTTTTTAGTTGAATTTTAAATTTTTAAAATTAAAATTTAACACAGAGATTGAAATTTTTGTAGGTAAGAGATAGCGATCTGAAGCAAATTGATATTAAAAAGGTGAAAAAAGCCTTTAAAAATGTTTATCTTAGAAATCAAATCTAGATCTTTTGAAATATAAGCAATTTTGTTTTCAAAAATTCATTTTCTTTTACAATAAAATCAATTTTTGAAGATAAAGCTGTTGGCCCGGAGGCCTTCCTCTCTAGTTTTGATGATGATTAACTCATGTAGTTATGTTTACTAATAATCTTGTGATTTTAGCTTCAGATCATTAATCAAGATATTAGTTGGTGATTGCTTCAAAAAGAGGAGTTTGAAAGCCTTTCACATAGTGGTTCCCGAGCCCGAGCGTCAAGATGATATATAGCCATGCTCGTTGGATCACGGAGTTTGGACCGAGTCAACTTGAAGATGAAGATCGTCAAGAAGACTTTGGTATCCATAGTTTAGTATGTTTAGATCCATTTGTAAAGCTTAGTATAGTTGATATGCTCAAGTGCACAACACACACAAGTTTTATGTTTGGATTTGGCTTTCATGAATAGTTTAGATCAAAACAAGTTTAAATGGTTTTTATGTATATTAGATGTGTTCAATATACATACATGCTTCATATCTTAAACAAACTTATTTTGATATGTCTATTCATGTGTTTTAGGAAAAATCAGATTTCCTATTGAAAAATACAAGTTTGATAAAATACATGTTTTGATTTTTGGTAAAAATGATAAGACACAAAAATAGTTTCATATGCTTGATATTTGAGTTAAAATATTTATCACATGTTTATGTATCAATGCAAAATGATTTTTGGATATTTTTACAAAGACTTAAAAGATTTTTAGAAATATATTTAACATGTTTTTTTGACCCAGGACAGTGGCTGACAGGCCAGGTCGGTCGACCGCACGGGTCGACCGTACCAAAGGCCGGTCGACCCTTGCGGTCGACCGATGTGCACAGCCTTGTGCATGTCTGGCAGACACTGGGCCGGCCGACCGGGCGGTCGACCGGACCAGAGAGCTTTGCTCTCTGTATCTGGGCGGTCAGCCGGACGGTCGACCGGATGCCCCAACGGTCATATTTCAGACCATTGGCAGTCGACCGGGCCGGTCGACCGCAAGCCTGTCAGGCTGCCAGATCAGCCTAACGGCTAATTTTCTGGGCTATAAATACCCCATTTCTTGGGAGTTTTGGCTAAGATTTTCTGAGCTAATATTTCCCTGCTCTCTGGTTTTAAAAAGAAGTTTTCAAAAGAGTTTAAAGAGTAAAAAGATTCATTTTGTTTGTTTTAAGTGTTTTGTTATTTTCAAAGGAAATAGGTTTTTGGGAAATTGTTTTATTGTTCTTCATTTCAATATCTATTTGGTATTTTCCCAAGATTATTTCTTTGATCAAAACACTTAGTTTTTCACACTTGAGCTATATCTTCTATCCTATTCTATTAGGATCTTGTTTTGTGGAAAAGAGGAAAAAGAGACTGTTTGAGGTTGATTGAGCCTCCAAATTGTACACCCTTGCTTTTGTTGTATCCCTCTTTGGTAGAGGTTGATCGGGTGGTGGTGTTTGCTCCCTCTTTGGTAGAGGTGGAGATTGGTGTTTGCTCCCTCTAGTGAGAGGTGGAGTTTGGTTTGTATACCCTCTTCGGTAGAGGTGTTGGTTGTTGTTTGGCTACGGGCCTACCCCTCGGTTGTGAGGCGGTGTTTGAGAGAGGAGTTCGGTACTCCTATTGTTGTAACAAATCCTCCTCGGTGGAGGTTCCCTCGGTGGGAGTATAGTGGATTAGAAATCCTTCTCGGTGAAGGCGGGGACATAGAGCTAGGGGCTCGAACCTCGAAACATATCTTTGTGTTTGTGTTTGATCCATTGTCTCTCTAACTCTCTCTCTATTTGTGTTGTGCATAGCATTATTCATATTGCAATATCATTCATACTTACTTGCATTTGTGCCTTGCATTATTTCATATTATTCATCCTTATATGCTTGGTTGTTTGTGTGTGTCTCACTTATACTTAACCACAAGAGCTTCATATAGCACCTCAACCCATATCTAGGGGAATCAAGAGGAGTTAGTCCAGAGCCCTTCACGGGGAATTCGGCTACACTTGTGTGTTGTACTAAGTGTGTTGCAAATTTGTTTTAAGCTTCCGCATTTAACGCATTTAGTTTTTAGATTAGCATTATCACCTATTCACCCCCCTCTAGGTGATTTACAATTAGTATCAGAGCCTACGCTCCTGATACTTAGGCTTAACATCCTAGGAGTGAGATCCTTGTTTGCTAATCTATCATTTGCATTTTGTTTGTTTGCACACATATAGTTTGCACTCATGGATAGCCCTCCTATGTTTGACATTTCTAGACTTGAGATTTGGAAGGTTAAGATGAGTTGTCATTTAAAGCCCTAGGATATAAAGTTCACCTTGCCATTACCAAGGAATCCTTCCTTAGTGATAGCAAGCATATAGAGGCCAATGCAATAGCCCTAGAAGCACTTAGAGCATCACTTCATAAAGATTATTTACATGTGTTTGCTCACTATGATTCAGCTTTTGCAGTTTGGAGTATTTTGACTTCTCCCGAGCTACCAAAGATTATCGAAAAGAAGAGAAGATCTAGAAGAGATGAGTCCGAAGAACATTGCTTCATGGTCCAAGGGAATGACTCCCTGAGGTACACTCGGACACTCAACTAGATGCTAGTTCTAATTCATATTGCAATGAATGTCTAGAAGCACAAGCTATGAATGATGAACTTGCTAGAAATTGTGAAAATTTGATTTTCTAAATACAAAATATTGAAAAATGAGAATCTTGTTTTAAAAGAAGAAAAGAAAAATTTGTCATCTAAAATTGAGATTGTTTTGCAAGAGAAGGAAGAGGTTTCTAGTGAATGTGACTCACTTAGATCTCAACTTAATCTTGTTTTAAAAGAAAATGAATTGTTGAAATCAAATAATGATTGTGATGATGTGTTGAAGAAAAATGAGTTTTTGTCTTCAAAAGTTGATGTTGTTTTAAAAGAGAATGTTGAAAGGAACACCTAGAGGGGGGGTGAATAGGTGTTTGTGCTAATCTAAAAACTAAATGCAAAACTAAGTGCGCTAAATGCGGAAGCTAATGCAAATTTTGTAACACACTTAGTACAATCAACATGTGTAGCCGAATTCCCCGTGAAGGGCTCTGGACTAACTCCTCTTGATTCCCCTTGAATGGGTTGAGGTGCTATGTGAAGCTCTTGTTGATTAGGTACAAGTGAGGCACACACAAACAACCAAGCATATACAAGATATAACAATGTGAATTATGCAAGGCACAACACAAGTAAATAGATATGATATGAAAATATGAATTATGCTCAACACAAGCAAATATGATATGAGTGAAGTATGATGCTTTGCACAAATGTAAAGAGAGAGAGTTTAGAGACAAGTGGATCAAACGCAAACACAATGATATGTTTCGAGGTTCGAGCACCCTTGCTCTACATCCCCGCCTACACCACCGTGTAGGATTTCCAATCCACTATACCGTCCACCGAGGACTCCCACCGAGGGAACCTTCACCGAGAAGGATTTGTACAACAATGGAGTACCTAACTCCTCTCTCAAACAAACACCTCCTCACACAAGAGGGGTAGGCCCTTAGCCAACAACCACAACAACCAACACCTCTACCGAAGAGGGTTTACAACCAAACTCCACCTCTCACAAGAGAGAGCAAACCACAAGCCTCAACCTCTACCAAAGAGGGAGCAAACTCCAACCCAATACAACAACCTCAACCTCTACCAAAGAGGGAGCAACCAAGAAATCAAGGGTTTACAACAAGTGGTATATTTCAACCACAAACCTCTTTCCTTTTTCCACAAATACAAGATCCTAATAGAATAGGATAGAAGATATAGCTCAAGTGTGGAAAACACAAGTGTTTTGATCAAAGAAAATCTCTTGGGAAAATACCAAAATGATATGGAGATAAAGAACAAGAAATCAATTCCCAAAAACTTGTTTTCTTTGAAAATAACAAAACACTTAAAAACAATTAAGATTGATCTTTTGGCACTTAAAATTCTTTTGAAAACTCTTTTAAAACACTGAAGAAGTCAGGAAAAATTTGCTCTAAAAAACTTGGCCAAAACCCAAAGAGATGGGGTTTTTATAGGCCCATCAGAAAACTAGCCGTTAGAGCTGTGCTGGCAGCTCTGACAGGCAACGGTCGACCGGCCCGGTCGACCGCCAACGGTCAGAAATATGACCGTTGGGCAACTGCGGTCGACCGGCCCGGTCGACCGAAATAAACAGAGAGCACTGTAAGTGCCCCGGTCGACCCGGCCGGTCGACCATCCCAGTGCCTCCAAACGTGCACAGATTTGTGCACGTCGGTCGACCGGCCCGGTCGACCGACTTCACCCAAGTCGACTAGGTCAGGTTGACTAGTCGACTGATTGAAGCCTGGAACAGAAATCTGGGTCAGAAAAACACTGTAAAATATTTTTCTAAAAATCTTTTAACACTTCTAAAAATCACCAAAAATAGTTTTATCATTTTATATGGAAACACAAACTTGTGATAAAAATTTCAAGACATATATTAATCATATCAATTCATTTTTGAGTCTTGCAAATTTTATCAAAAACAAAACTTGTATTTTTATCAAACTTGATTTTTCAATACATGAATAGGATAGTCAAAATAAGTTTGTCTAGCAAGTTAAACCAAGTATGTATATCGAGAATACATCTAATATACATAGAAATAAAGTAAACTTGTTTTGATCTACTATTCATGAAAACCAAATCCAAACCATAAAACTTTTGTGTGTTGTGCACTTGAGCATATCAACTATACTAAACTTTACAAATGGATCTAAAACACACTATCTAAACTATGGATACCTAAGTCTTCTTGACGATCTTCATCTTCAAGTAGACTTGCTCCAAAACTCCATCCATGGGCTAGGCAATGTGTGATCTTGATGCTTTGGCCCTGGAATCATCATGAAAAGCATCTAAACACCTTGTTGAAGCTAATCACCAACTAATATCTTGGTTAATGATCTGAAACTTAAACAACACAAGATTATTAGTAAACATAACTACATGAGTTAATCATCATCAAAACTAGAGTGGAAGGCCTTTGGGCCAATAATCTCCCCCTTTTTGATGATGACAAAACTCATGGAGTTATATATGCATGGATTAAAGTTAAGCTTCAAAGAAGCTCCCCCTTAACTCATGCATAGACATAAATAATAAGATATGGAAATGAAGCACATGAATATGTATATAAGTATGGAGATAAAACATGCAACAAGCATAAATCAAAATCTTTTTCTCCTATTTGCAATACAAAAACATATATGCATAAATAATAAGGAAGACAAATACTTCTCCCCCTTAAGCAATGAAAACATGCATATAAACTCAAATACTTCTCCCTCTTTTTGTCAATCATCAACAAAGGGTTCAAAGTAAAATCAAATCAAACAATTTTTCTCCCCTTTTTGTCAAACAAAAAGATCAAGAAGGGGTTAAACAATCCAAACAATAAAATGAGGAGTAAAAATCTTGCTCCCCTTTTAAGTCAATCAAAACAATAAAACAATGTTCTCCCCTTTTGTCTAAAACAAAAATAAGGTCAATAAGGGGTGACTATAAACAACATGATATCAATAGATAAATATGTCAATGAAGCATCTTGATATCAATTGAAAATAAACAAAGATCAATAGATGTTATATGCTATATACATTCATGAAGAGGAAGACGCTAAGTTAGCTTCCCTACACATATGCATTACATGAGAGAGGGATGTTAAGCCCTAATTCACATAACACACACTATGTAATACATAAGAGGAGATGTGAAGCTCCCCCTACACACGTGTACCACATAACGAAGAGATGTTAAGCTCTTCAATACAAGATACACTCATCATGAATCTATATGCATATAGTCAATAAAATCAAAACTTTTGTATTTTTCTTAAAAAAAATTTTAGATACCAATTTTAAGAAAAAACACATGAAACATCTTGATATCAATTGAAATTAAACATAATAAATTTTGAATGTCTAAACAAAATTTTGATACCAATTGTAAATAATTTTCATATTAAACATATGATACCAATATGAAATTTTCAATCATAAAGTAAGGGAGTGGGAAACAAATACCAATTGAAGAATCACCAATTGAAAGACAAAATTAAATTTTCTCCCCCTTTATGAAATACCAACTAAAAAGATGCATGGGCTTGATACCAATTTAAAAGTAATCAATTGAAATAAAATTGAAGCTCAAGCACTAGCATAAACAAGTATATGTGTATGAAATAGAATGAGTACCAATCACCAATAGATGATACCAATTGAAAATATACATACACAATAAACATATGAGTATACACAAAGGTCAAAATGATACCAATTGAAAGAGTTCAATGATACCAATTGACATAACAATAAAAGCATGGTATAACTCATATAATCTAATCCTCCCAATCATGATCAAGTTTAAAATGATTTTCATAGTAAAGCATACATGAACATGATCTCCCTTCCAACCGCCCTTGGAAGGTAGGGGTTTTCAAAAATAGATTTGAAAATAAGCTTTGTTTGAAAAACTCTACCAAAATGAAGAATACCGTAACTAGTTAAATGGAAAAACTTTTAAACTAGTACGAAATCCTTCAAGTAAGGAATAAAAACAAATATATATCATGAAAATACGAAATTCACAAGATAGTCAACACTCATAATCAATTAAGCATAATATGACTCATGAAAATAAACACATGAGTAAGCAATAAATGTGAGTGTACATATAAAGTGTGAATATCATAATCATGAAAATTTTTCATTAAGCTCAATTATTCCTTAAACATTGAAAACACGAAAATCATCAAAACTTATTTAACCTTCATGGCATATGTATGTCTAATACAAACTAAAGTATACATACATATCCAAAACACAACGAGTCCACGATTTATATATGCATGAAGGCACGTGGCTCAAAAGGATAAACATGTATATCTAATAGTTTGGACAAGATAGACATATACATGAAGTTAAACAATTAAACACAAAATCAAGAAAAACTAAATCTTCATCAAAACAAATTTCATTTCATGGTATATGTATGAATTGTCAACACAATAAGTATACATACATATCCCTAAACACAATTGAGTCCATATATAGATTTGCATGAAAGGCAAATGACTCAAGGGGTATACATGTATATCTTAGAGTTTTGGCAATATACACATATACATGAAGTGAAAACTCACAATCATAAAATAAATCCAAAAATAGGAATACAAGTTTAAAATGTATGAATCATCAAAACTAGACTATACTAGCACATTTAATGGGAACAAATAAGCAATCAAGCTTAAACATATATAGATTTATTTGTGGCCCACTATATGTACAAGTATATACCTAGTTTTAGTGAAAACTAACATCTAAACAAGTAATCAACACATGAAGCATCAAAAACAAGATAAAATTCAACATGGTAAACAAAATATGATTATTATGAATATCCACATGTTATTAGATTTATGATGTACATGATGGCTAATCAAATGTGAGAACACAAAGTAATAATCTATATTAAACATGGGTGTCTCAAATACGATACATGTATATCAAGAATCTAATTAACATGGCATTTTTATACTAATCACTAAACAATGAAACATGCTATATATGATAAACATGGAAAGCATATAAACAATAAATGGGAGTAAAGGATTGTTACCAAACCCGAAGAAGCAACTTTCCTTGTCTCCAAAACATGGTGGTCCTCTCCACCAAATCTTCCTTAAAAGTGATGCATCCAAATATCTCCTTTAAGTACGGAATGCATCCACTCCAAGGTGCCGCTACTCTCACGTCATGTGAGAGCCCACACCTACATCAAAAATAATAGGAGGAGTGGTCTTTGGTACCCACATCTTATTGGGTCCATGGGGGTTAGTCCCTTCTCTAACCCAAACAAAATTCTTTGCTAAATTTATATTATGTAATCTATCAAAGCAAAATCTAGCAAGGTGGCTGATTGAGTTTTTACCTGCACACAAAATAATGAAGTTTAGATTGAGAAGTAAAGGTGTGCAAGGTGCTCAATTCTAATCCGCTGTAGCAAGGCTATGCGGGTCGTGATCCTCAGGGAGGGACTGCGATGGAAGCGTTAAGCAAGTTTTACTCTAAAAATTATCTTTTTATTATTAGCAGTGGTATTTACAATGAATGGTATTTACAATGAAGTGAAGAAAAGAATTGTGGAAGATGTGGATCAAAACTAAAGAAAGAAAATAAAGAAAACACGTACGAACCTCTTCAGCCTGCTTACCTTTGATCCGTGCGATGATTTACCTTTTCTCGGAAGACTTGCAAGTATGGCGTATAGGATGTTCATCGCCATAAGCCATCAAGGGATCTTCGTTGGCTAGGCAGTCTCGAAGCAGTTGGGTCTCATTATTCACAAGGCATTAGAGAACAAATAGAAGAAAGAAATAGAAACAGAGAAACACAAGAATAAACAAGAGATGAAAAACATAAAATAATAACAAAAACGAACCTTAAACGGATTTCATTAACAATGGAAGATAAGTGGGCTTACACCGCTGTCACCTCAGTACAAGCGTAGACTCCATCCTCCATGAAAGGTCCCTCCACTCTCAGTTACAAAATTTACAAAAAAAAAACGAAAATAAAATCTAACCTAAAAACTAAACCCTAGCTTTTGGCCCTTGGCTTGCCTCTGGACTACTCTGTACGTTGCACTGCGGGGGGTATTTATAGGTGCAGAAGGTCGAAGAGTCCCGGATAAGTCGCCCACGAAATCTGGTATCCAGATAACATCAAAGTGCCGCAAAAACTGGAATTTTGCCGTGGAATTGCGGCATTTCTAGGGAATCTGGCCACGCGCTTTGGCGCGTGGCTTCTTCTGGTCCGTCCATCTGGGCGCTTGCTTCTGAAAGTGTGATCCTGGCTCTTTATTCTGGATTTTCGAGATAACTTAGAAATCAAGTTACCTTGATCTCAAATATCCCAAATCTTTTATCCACGAATTTCCTTCTTATCTTTGGCTTTTATGCTCATCCTGCAAGAGTTTAGGGTGGGTAGAATTCTATCCTTCCTCATCTTTAATAATTGCAACTTTAGCCCTTGCATAATTGCACTTTGACAATCTGCTATTTGCACTTTGACTCTTAGGCTTCAAATATGGGCTTTTGGGCTTCATTAAGCTTTCTTTATTATTAAAATAATAATTCGAGGCCTGCACACAATAAATAATAAAATATTAGTAAATGTGCAGAATTATATGAATAAATATGAAAATGTGATGGTAAATGTTATGATAAAAATGCACTTTTGACTACCAATCAGTGGCCCTTACGTCCACAATGTGTACAAGTGTACACATGAGCATACATGGTGTGATGGTGTCCGTGAGGAGCATGTGTATGCCGTGGAGGGCGTGCATGTATAAAAGTTGGAACTTGTTTCTTACGAACCAAGGTTTCCAAGTGTGTATAGTTCTTAGCACATTGGCTCATAGTGGAGCCCAAACAATTCATTTTCTTCTTCAACATTGTAGGCTGTCTAAAAATCACCAAGACAAGCCACCAAAACACAGAGATACAAGATCCAGGCGCAAGGCTAAATGCGACAATCAAGACGCGAGAGATAGCCCGCGTCTCAGCATCAAGGCGCGTCAGCCCGAAGCCCGCGTCTCAGCATCAAGGCGCGTCAGCCCGAAGCCCGCGTCTCAGCATCAAGGCGCGTCAGCCCGAAGCCCGCGTCTCAGCATCAAGGCGCGTCGGCCCGAAGCCCGCGTCTCAGCATCAAGGCGCGTCGGCCCGAAGTCCACGTCTCAGCATCAAGACGCGTCGGCTCGACACCCACGTCTCGGTTGCAACTACCCCGATTATGGCGCCATCCACCGCCCATGTAGCGGGAAGTTGGCCCTCATCGTGGAGCACTTTTAGGGGGCACGATCACCCCCTAAAAACCCTATAAATAGTCCCGTCACTATTGAAGGAAAAAAAAAAAAAGAGGACAATTGACGATTATCGGGCAAAAGAGAGATTCCGAGAAAAAAAGGAGAGATCATCGACAGAGAGAGAGAAAACCCTTCAGCGAGCTTACTGAGTACTAGCCGCTCTTCGCCTACCTCCTCCTCTAGAGTTTTGGTAGACGGAGCTGAGTTACTCCCTCTACCGACCGAAGAGAAGATCCCCGACGGTCCGAACAGTCATCTGGTCAACGAGAACAAGATTCACTCTCCACTGCCACACGAAGAACCCAGCACTAAACAAAGGGGGAATTCAAGATTCAATATTCCCCCTCCCTTGTAACCGGAAGATTAAGCCGGCTGTAATCTTTTCCATCTGATTCCAGGAAGCGTTACGCCAGCCAACCCCTCTCCGTGTCAAACAAGAGATGGCGACTCCGCTGGGGAATACTTTCGTCACTGACGAACAGATCGTGGCACAGGATGATGTTCTCCGTAAGGGGAAGATGGTCGAAACACTCGTTGTCGAGTTCGACCAGGCGAAGTATGAAGAGTTCCTCTCTTCTGGCTCCAGGAGCCCAAAGACCCGCGTCTGCCGCAGGGTCTCAACTGAGAAGCTACCCGAAGCCCAATCTGAGGCTCTGCCGGTGCCGATGCCCACTGTGCCGAGACAAGTTCGCGCGCCAACACCTCCCAGAAAGCCCGCGTGACCTCAGGCACTGCTGTTGCGATCAACCGCGTCGCACAGAACACACGCGCCAACGCCTCCCAGAAGGCCCGCGTGGTCCCAGGCACCACTGCTGCTGCGATCAACTGCGTCACGCAGAATACCCGCGTCAACGTCTCTCAGGAGACCCGCGTGGTGAACACTCTTGGTTCTACAAACTAGGATGTTGTTGGTTTCTCTCCACCTCCTCGACGCAATCGGAATGTTGAGCGTCGACAGAGGAGACGCGCGCGTCAACTCCAAGTCGGAACCGTTGGTTGTCTGACTGGGGGTAGACGCGGCGTACAATCTGATGCCTTGCCCGCACCTCGTCCAGTACGTGAGATCCGCGTTTGGAGACCCAAACGCGAGACCCCTCAAGTTGAGTCCTCTGAGGACCAACTCATCAAACGCCAGGGTGAAACCTCCGTGTCTTTTCAAACGCAGGAAGTACGCACTCATAGGCGTGGGGCCCAGCGGCCCACTCTCTCTCAAGCAACTCTGCCTAAACGCACCAGGCAGCAACGCGAGACTCGCGCGCGCGTCATACAGCCGCGTCATGAGAGCCGCGTCCCTGAAGTCTGCGTCCAGGCTGAACAGCACATGACCGTCTCCCGTCTTCGACGTCGCGAGACCAGTCTCTTTAATCCCCCCTCCCACGGATTTGAGGGATTATTTGACAAGGAAAAGAAGTGCCAATCAAGCCACTTCGTCATGCTGCTGTCAGCAACTCATCCATATGCTCTCTGGATGCCATTATGGATCAGGCGTGCACAAGCAGTCCTTAATCAGACAGCTGACCCTGATTCCCCCGTCAGCCAAAAGAAGACGCTCCCACAGGAGGAGAACCTTCTCAGATGTTGAATACCCGGAGCTTACTGCAAACATGACTAGCAGAAGCAAGGGAAATAACTAATGGTCAACTCAGAGGAATCTGACTCTGAGCCGGAGGGGGTGTATCAACACACTCGCACCCGGACAGGGGCCATTCCCCCAATTGACTATAATGCCTTAGCCCGCGGCATTAGAATGGGTGGTTCTCACTCCGCTATAGTGGAGTCGCAAGCTTCAAACTCTTCCGTCGAGAAGGAGGCCTCCGCCTACATGGCAGACACTCCTGAGGAGACGGCCAGGCGTTTAGAACAGACGCAGAAGCACCAGATGGATATAATCGCCTCTCAACAGAGATCCATTGACTCCCTTAAGCATATGCTTGAGAAATTGCTTGAAGAAAGAGCGAGATCTCCTCCTAGACGACCGAAGGGGAAAGGGAGAAAGGGAGGAAGCCCACCCTCCGAATCTTCTGACGAGACACGACGATCTACCTCGGATGTGTCCAAGCCCTCGTCGCAGGCAAGAAGCGACCAAGACCAGGAGAAGACTCATGCTAAGAGGATGAGTCAATTGGAACGACGCCTCGAGGCCCTTGCCAATCGCAAGGACCTCCAAGTAGCTGGAGTGGTCCGGCCCTATCCGGCTGAGTGGGACTTAGTTCCATACCCTCCTAAGTTCAAGGCTCCAACCCTCCAAGCATTCGACAGGAAGGGGTCACCCAACAAGCACATCTACTACTTCAAATCCCAGACCGGAATGTGATAGATAATGACGCCATCCTGGCGCGACTGTTCATCGGCACCCTGAAAGGGTTGGCTTTTGAGTGGTTTATGAAGCTCCCGGAGGGTTCTATCAAGAACTGGGGGGATCTAGAGAAGCTGTTCTTGACACGCTTCTTCGAAGACGACTCTGAAGTCACAATGCCCACCCTTTTAGCTACCAAACAGCGGAGAGGGAGTCCGTCAAATCTTTCGTGGAAAGATTTCGGAACACGGCACTCCGGTGCCCAAGCGGTATGACCCAGGCCACCCTGGTGGAAACATGCCGCCACAATCTCCAAACCTCACTCCTTGCTCAAATAGGAGTTGCTGAAAGCCGCACCTGGAAGTAGTTAGTCCAAAAGGGTGAACAGGCTGAGGAGATTGTTGCCCGTGTTAAGGTAGAGGAAGGCAAGCTGCGGCCGGAAAGGTCGACAAGGCGTGCACCGGCACCAGACACCTCCCTCCAGACGAAGCGGAAGGATAATTTGGCGACGGAGACCAATCTCCCACCAAACCTCAAACAGGCAGGGCAAGTGGCTCTTCAAGCCAGCCACGCCCCAACAAGCAATATTCCTTCAAGGAGGAACACGTCGATTCGCTCTTCAAGCTACTCAACAAGAGCAATCGACTGAAGCTCCCTGAAATTAGACGCCCGGAGGAAGTCGGCAAGACCGACAATCCCAACTACTGCATGTACCACAGGATGTTGGGACATCCTACCAAAAGCTGCTACGTCTTCAAGGACATTCTTCAGGCTTTGATTGACGCGGAGGTGCTCAAGCTCCGACCAGAGCAGAAGAAGGTCACGGCCAATGTAACGTCGGTCCTCCAGTTCGGGAGACAACCTCCAACGCCTGCGGGGGTAACTCCTATTCCAAGGGGAGAATTAAGAGTGGTCAACACAGACCCTCACCAGCAGCAGGAGAAGGGCTTGGTAGCCGTCCCTACACCTCAGGGGGAAACCATGTGGGTCCACCCTGACCTCGTCGATAAACAACAATGGACTACTGTAACCAACAGGAAGTCCAAAGGCAAGGCAAAGGCTTCGTCCTGCCATGTGGTATGTGCTTCCTCCCGAGAAGCAGAGGATGATGTTCCCTCGCTGACTGATTCAGAAGAGGAAACAATTGTCCTGGCCGCAGAGCCCAGCCAACCGATAGCGGGGACCCGTTCAGGACAGGCATACTTGAAGCAGTACGGCGAGACGGCAGCGGCTTCTCCGCAACCAGCCGTAGAATCAGCCAAGCCCTCCACGAAGCCACCTGTGGCAAAGCAGAAGGAGACTCGGTTCTCTCGAGCCCTTCCAAAAGGTGCAGCGGAAGGATCCTCGACACCTTACCACTTCGATGTCTTGGCTCAACTAGCCAACATCCCGGCACGCATCACCTTGTATGAACTCCTGAGGCTATCAAAGTCAACCAGAGAGGCTCTGCAAGAAGCTCTGGCGAATGCTGAGGCCTTCGTGACCCAGGTGCCGAAGGAGGAAGATGTAGAGGACTGCCTCCACACTTCCCAGAATGCCCCTGCATCACCTTCACGGTAGATGATATGCAGGTGAAAGGGAAACATGATCGACCCCTGTATTTCACAGGTTACATCAGATCATCTGAGGTGAACCGCATTCAGGTAGATCCAGGGTCCGCATTGAGCATTATGCCCCGCCGAGTCATGCAACACCTCGGCATCCCTACTCACCGTCTGAGCCCTACACAGACGACCACCTACGGGTTCAATGCCAACGGCACCCGTCCAATGGGGAAGATCAAGCTCAAGTGCCAGATTGGAGCCTCAAGTCGGAGGTGACATGCTATGTCATCGACGCCGACACTTCCTACAATCTGCTGCTAGGACGACCATGGATCCACCGCAACTCCATCGTTCCCTCCACTCTTCACCAAGTCATGAAATACATTGACGCGAGTGGGAAGGTGCAAACGTTGGTTGCCGAAAGGTATCCGTTCAAGGGGGTCGAGAATTATTTCACGGATTCCCTTTTATATCAGGATCCGGTAGATGAAACCCCGCAACCGGAGGCGCCAGATTCTGGTAATGAGGCTGACACTGAGCCCGAGCAAGAAAAGTGCCTGTGGGAGTTAAAACCACTTGTAAAGAGCACTAATAAGCTCGATGTTGATAATACCACCGACGATGCAGGCGGTTGGTATATTAATGAGAATCTAGACTTTGAATATTTTTCTGCGTGTGCATCCGATTCTATACAGTCGGATACTACTACCGACGTAGACGATGACATCTGGTCGGCAATGGATGCTTTGACATCATTGCATGTACCAGTAAAATCATCTTTCGGGACATACCAGGATAATGGCGATGCGCAGGAGTCTATATTCTTGGTTCCGGCAAGACGAAAAGGCCAAAGACCAATACTTTTTGGGCGAATCTCGTCTGAACCAATGCCCCGCGAAGAATCAGAAAGCGAGAAGGAATCCCCTCAGCTCGACCATTATGAATCGAAAGCACTCAGAATGATGAAGCAAATGGGGTACGATATACCAACAAGCCAGGTTGAACTTCGGCAAAGGAAGGAGGACGCTACTTCGATCCTTTGTGCCAAAAGGGAAGGCCCCGATTATTATCATCGGACGCGTAGGGGGTTGGGCTATGTATCAACTCCGGTCCCATCAGCCTCTAATTCTCAAGAATCGTCGAACGACGATTGCTCTTCAGACACGTCATCATGGGAGTCAGATGTCAGTGTCGACAACATCTTCAAAGGGCTTTCAGTAAACATGGTTTCAACAGACCATCTGGAAGATGAAGTTGAAGAAATGATCCAACCTGATACAGATCCTTGGATCAAACATTTGAATGCTCTTTGGGATATCCGCTTTGAACAGCGTGAGCCACCCACAGATGACAAGGTTGTTCAGATCAACCTAGGAGATGAGACCAACCCCAAGCCCATCTTCATAAGTGACGGCCTGTCGCCTCCAGAGAAGAAGGATCTAATATCTCTTGTACAAGAGTATATAGATGTCTTCGCCTGGAATTATGAGGACATGCCTGGACTTGATCCTCAAGTGGCTATGCATCGCCTCAACATCAATCCGGACATGAAGCCTGTTAAACAACAGCAGCGACGGTTCCGTCCAGAGATAATGGAGGCAATTCAATCAGAAGTCAGAAAGCTCATCGATTCTGGCTTCATCCGGGAAGAACAACATCCCGACTGGGTAGCCAACATCGTCCCCGTCGCCAAGAAGAATGGGAAGATCCGGATCTGCATCGACTTCCGTGATCTAAACGAGGCCTGCCCCAAAAACGAATTCCCATTGCCAATCACAGATGTCATGATTGACAATACTTGTGGATTCGAGCGAATGTCCTTTATGGACGGGTTCTCAGGATACAATCAAATCAAGATGTATCCCGATGACAAAAAGCATACCTCCTTCAGGACTCCTCTAGGGGTATATTGTTACACCGTCATGCCCTTCGGACTGAAAAATGCAGGGGCAACATACCAAAGGGCCATGAACGCCATTTTCCATCAGCAAATGCGGAAAACGGTGGAATGCTATGTCGATGACATCGCGGTGAAGAGTCACACTAAAGGTGATCACATAGCAGACCTGAAGGTGGTCTTTGACATCATGCGGGCTCATCAATTGAAGATGAACCCCACCAAATCCTTCCTGGGGGTAGCCAGTGGCAAATTCCTAGGATTTGTTGTGACTTCCAAAGGAATCTATTTGGATCCAGAGAAAGTCCGCGCTATCCAAGAGATGCAACCCCCCAGAAGCCTCAAGGAGCTCAGGGGATTACAAGGACGATTGGCGTACATCCGCAGGTTCATATCAAACCTTTCCGGAGATGCAACCCTTCGCCAAGCTGATGAAAAAGGGTGTTTCATTCATTTGGGACGACGCTTGTCAAAAAGCGTTTGAGGAGATCAAATACTACCTCACCCAACCACCAGTCCTTGCAGCTCCGGTGTCCGGCAAGCCTTTCCTGGTGTACGTCCGAGCAATGGATCATTCCTTGGAGCTCTACTAGCTCAAAATGATGAACAAGGACGAGAACAGGCAATCTACTATCTGAGTAGAACAATGATCGGAGCCGAACATCGGTACAACCCGATCGAGAAGGAATGTCTGGCACTAGTGTTTGCCATCCAGAAAATGCGACACTATCTGGTAGGCCAGACTATAAATGTCATATCAAAAGTCAACCCTTTGAGGTTACTTATGACAAAGCCTTCTTCACTAAATGGCCGGCTGGCAAAATGGGCCATATTGCTATCACAATATGAGATGCATTTTCTGCCACAAAAGCCTATTAAGGGGCAAGCGGTGGCGGACTTCTTAGCTGAACACCCCGATCCGAGGGCAGCCAAACTCTATGAGGATCTCCCAGATGAGGCCGCCGAAGTCTACCTGACTCAGACATCGTTTGAAAGTCAAGTATGGCAACTTTTCTTCGACGGTGCATCAAGGACAAGCCCGAAGGGACACATAGTAGCGGGGTAGGAGTAGTACTCGTCTCCCCACAAAATTATGTGATTCCCCGAGCTATCTCGTTAACCGAGCCCTGCTCCAACAATGTGGCGGAATACAACGCTCTTTTGATTGGGATGCAATTCGCCGATGAGATTGGCGTTAAAAATCTCGAGGCTTACGGTGACTCTAAACTCATCGTCAGCCAAGTTCGCGGAGAGTACGAGGCCAGACATGAAGATCTAGTACCCTACTACAATGCGACAATTCACATGGCCGAAAGGTTTTCAAACTTCTACATCGACCATGTACCCGCGCAGGCAAAATGCACATGCGGATGCACTCGCATCCCTCGCTGCTTCCTTAGCTCTTCCAGCTGGAGCAATGGAGAAAGTATTCGTCTATAGCCACGACCTATACTGTCCAAAAATTCCCCTCGGAGACTACCCGGGGTCAGCGGAAGATCATCGCGGTAAAGAAACACTTGAAGTGTCGACCGCTTCAGGGCTTAAAGACTGGCGATTCCCCTACATTGATTTTGTCTTATACGGCATTCTGCCCGAAGACACCAAGGAGGGCGGCCGCCATTCGGAGGAAAGCCCCCAAATTCTACTATAATGCGATTTCGCGAACATTGTATCGTCGATCGCATGACGGGATCCTGCTCCGATGCCTCTCATCAAAAGAAGCCCAAGGAGTATTGAAAGAAGCCCACGATGGTACTTGTGGAGCTCATCAACCTGGCCCGAAATTGGCACATCGACTCCAAAGGATGGGTTACTATTGGCCCAAGATGATTGCCGATGCTGTCGCTTATGCTAAGAGATGTTACGCCTGCCAAATACACGGCGATTTCATCCATCAAGCACCAGGGTACCTCCACTCAACGACCTCTACTTGGCCGTTTGAAATGTGGGGGATGGACGTAGTTGGCCCTATCAGCCCACCATCATCGAAAGGACATCGGTTCATTCTAGCGATAACCGATTACTTCTCTAAGTGGGCCGAAGCTATCCCTTTGAAAGAGGTGAAATCTTCTAACGTGATCAAGTTCGTGAAACATCACGTTATTTACCGTTTCGGTGTTCCTCGGCGTATCATCCATGACAATGGACCCCAGTTCATCAGCCAGGCTTTCCAGAGATTCTGCGCGAAGTTCAGAATCCAGAGTGTGTCCTCAACGGCATACTATCCTGCTGCTAACGGTCTTGCAGAAGTCTTCAACAAGACTATTGGCAAGCTTCTCAAAAAGTTCATCTCGAAAAGTCAACGAGACTGGGACGACAAGCTGGGTGAATGCTTATGGGCCTACCGCACAACGGTGCGAACCCCAACTAAAGCCACGCCATTTTCCTTGGTATACGGATGCGAAGCCGTCCTTCCATTGGAAATACAAATTCTCTCTCTACGCGTCGCCTTGACAGCGGAAATGACAACTGAGGAGAAGCATCAGCAGCGACTCCATGAGTTGGAAGCCTTGGACGACAAGCGTTTGCAGGCCCAACAACAAATCGAGCTTTACCAAGCTCGTATCACCAGAGCCTTCAACAAGAAAGTCAAAGCGCGAACTTTCAAGAAAGGCGACCTTGTCTTAGCTGTCCGAAGACCCATGGTCATGACGCACAAGACAAAAGGAAAATTTCAGCCCAAATGGGAGGGACCATTTGTGGTAGAGTCAGTCTACTCGAATGGATCATATCGCCTCATAACTTCAAATGGTGATACACTCATGATGCCGATCAATGGCAAATTCTTGAAGAAGTACTATCCTTAATAGTACTCTTCTTCCGATCAAGTTAAAAGTACACCTCTGATCAAACATCCGACGCCCTCGACGGCTAAGGATAGAGGAAAATGTTGGCCTTTAAGCCCAACATAAGTCCTCGACAACTCACCATGCTGAGGGGAATAGCATGGCTAGCCCAACTCAAACGGTAGTTGGTAAAGGCATGTCAAACCCGTTGACAGCTGAGGATTTGCTAAAATCCTAAGGGACACATTCCCATTTGATCCGACGCCCTCGACGGCTAAGGATAGAGGAAAATGTTGGCCTTTAAGCCCAACATAAGTCCTCGACAACTCATCATGCTGAGGGGAATAGCATGGCTAGCCCAACTCAAACGGTAGTTGGTAAAGGCATGTCAAATCCGTTGATAGCTGAGGGTTTGCTAAAAATCCTAAGTGGACTCGAGTCCACTCTTTCCTCCAAAGTCCCTTACCAATTCTCATCCATAGAATGGTAGGACCACAAGTGCAATCATTACTACGTTCACACTATACCTCTGGTAATGAATACCCCTTGTCGGGTATAAACTTTGCTTGTTAACTCTGCATAGAGTAACAAACTCTCAAATTTGCCAAGTTAACACTATACCTCTGGCATTTCAAATTCCACTTGTCAATTCTCATCAATAGAATGACAGGTCCTCAAATTGCTCTTATCACGAGCCAATTCTTGTCAAGTTAACATTACACCTCTGACAAATTACTGTTTAAGTTAACATTATACCTCTAAGCAGTACATCGAGTGCCTGTCAAGTTAATATCACACCTCTGATAGTCACCTTTCTTCAGACTTCCGTATCGAAGCTGAAATGGACGATGCCAAGTTAACACTACACTTCTAGCATCCGAGTCATCGCTAAGTTCAACAATACACCTATGGCCATGACCTTTCCTCGACTTCTTCGTCTAAGTCGAGATGACCAATGCTAAGTTCAACATCACACCTCTAGCATTACCTCACTGTTAAGTTAAACATTACACCTATGACAGTGACATTCTGAGTTAAGTTAATATCACACCTCTGACTCACATCCTTGTCGAGTTAACACCACACTTCTGACAAGACTATCTCCAACCCGTTAAGTTAATATCACACCTCTAACGGTAAAAGCTTTACTAGATTCCTCGCGGGTCTAGTTTCACTTGTTATTCTCTTCAACAGAATAACAGGTCCACCTAAAGACATTGTTAGGTTAACATTACACCGCTGACAATGTTTTATCAAATTCCCCAACTGACCTTGAATCAAGTCAATCCTAGACACTTGACAAAAGTTCACCTTCTCTGGGAGTACGCATTCCCCCTGTCACTTTCTTTTATAAAGTGGCGGGTCCACCAAAATCATTCTTTTGCTTCTAAAATAAAACATTCAAGACAACAGAAAGAGGCAAAAAGAAAGTGTCACTTTTATTCATATCTAAACACATGAAAGTGATACAAAACGCTCTCTTATACAATAAGATTGAGTGTTACAATTAAGGAGTACAAAGAAGTCCCTCTCTCTCTCTGAGGCCGTACTCACTCCTTGAAGCCGCATCTGATCCTAAGTGCATGATGTCTGAAGAAGTGGCGACTGTTGGAACCGATTGCACTTTGATGCACGACGCCAACTTCGAAAGCGCCCTAGCTGACTAAGCTAAGAACAATGGTGTTCTTGAGGTCCGGTGGCAACAGAAGGTCCTGCAACCCTTCGTTCAGGCGCGTCTCTTTCCCTAGCAGACCATCCAACAAACATGGAGTCACTACTGGGGTGAGAGAGGAAGTTTAGGAGTCATCACAAAGGATGCTACCCTCCACTAGGTCCAGCGACAACAGAAGAGCCTGCAACCCTTCGTTCAAGAGTTGATCTTTCCCCCGCAGGCCATCCAAAGGACATGGACTGTCCTTGATGTTACTTCTGAGATGGGAGAGGAAGAGGATCCTCTCCGCCACCGCAACCGCCGGAACCTCCTCGCCGTCATACTTGACCTGACCATCTCTTGCCATCAGGCAAGAGTGGTGCAGGAGATCTGAAGAGACCTTGGCGAGATTTGGGTCCTCGTCAGAGATATAATTTACTCTCTTACAAACGACGAGGACCATAATTTACTCTCTTACAAACGAACATTGAGCAAGCTCGCCGGTTGAAGCACTCTTCCAGGAGACCAGCGAACCTGCAAAGAACAAATAAGAGAATCAGAAAATCTGGAACTTAGTATACTTTAACAAAAGAAAACTAAGTAACAGACGCGGCAGTCATTGAAGACTTCAGACGCGGAAATGATCTGCGCAGTCAAACCACCGCGTCAGCAGAAACAGACGCGAGTTAAAACTGTGCCGCGCCCAGGATTCAAACGCGGTCTCAGTTTGCACCCGCGTCTAATATACTAGACGCGAAAACTTCAAACGCCGAAAATTGCCATCTCTCTGTTGGGTGAACAGGAGTTGCAAGATTCAGGTCTGAAACGCGCCAAGGCAATAGCCATGAGCAAAGCCAGCGTCAAGAGCCCGCGTTCAGAAAAGTTCAAGTCACCAGCACAAATTCCAGAATAGGAATGCACCAGAATTTCATTCGGATGCCTATGCCAAAATCCAGGCTATGGACATCATCGGGTGACATACCAGCAGAAACCTCTGTCCAGAGTTGACCTCTTTTGCATCCAAACGCGGGTACGCAGGATGACATGAGAGAGGATTCCTTCTGAAGAGACCAAACAGAGGCATGAGAGCTCTGGGTCATCTTCATCCATGGGGTCACCTTCATCCATGAAGACGGTTCTCTGAAGATAATTCAAGGCGAGACTTCTCTCGGAGCAAAACAAATGAAAACAGTCTAAGTTGGATTGTTAAAAAGGAAGAGGGTGCACTCTATTTATAGGCAGTCCCTAATAACTGTCATTAATGGGGCATCAATCGGAACCGTCGCGCACAACTGTCAAAGCCCAATCAAAAACGGACGCGTGGAGTGCTGCTTTGGAAACCGTCGAAATGCGCCGGTTTTTCAACCGCCAGCATCGGTTCTGCATGCAAGAGCATTAACGCCTGAACCCAATAAGAGGCTGACGCGTGAATAACTGTCTTGGGAAGCAACGGATGACCCGGAACCCCAATCGACGGTGAAGGCTTGACTTTCAAAGATCTCCTAAAAATCTTTTAAAGACATGCTGCATTGAACGCAGATGGGAAAGTCGCTGGAGGCTGCGTATCCCGTGTCTGATCGATTCGCGTCTTTCTTAGAAGACCGCGTATCACTCTGAGATTGATGCTGCGTCTCATCAAAAGGACTTAGTAAATCTAAGTTCCTGTGGACTGACGACCGCGTCTCACTTTATGGATCAATGTCGCGTCTCATTAAGAAGACTCAGAGTCAAGGCCGCGTTTCATTAACAGGACTTAGTCTCACCTAAGTGCCAGTTACCAAAGAGTTGGATTCGCCTACAGCTGAGCAAAGAAGATGGAGCAAAATTTTTCAAACTTTTATTATAAACAGTAAAAGTGGATACAAACACTCTAAACAGAGTGTCCTCTTCTTTACAAAAAGGGGGAAAGAAAAGAAGGCTAAATGTCCTGGTTCGCCAAGGTACGGATTTGTTCCCTAAGGCGGTGAATCTCGTGTTGGCGCGTTCTTTCAGCTTCCATAATAGCCCGGTCCCGCAGCTCCTCTTCAGATAAGAAATTTCTGCACTCGCAGAGATTCCACCCTGGAAGAATGTAGAGACAGACTCTCTTCAGCTCGCGCCCTAGCAGCTTGTTGCTCCTCTAGCTGCTTCTTGATGATAGCAAGCTTTTCCTCATTGAGCGCAAGCACCACTTCTGCCTTGGCAATGGTGTCCCGAGCCCTGATGATGACTTGCTCTGTGCTCTGCATGACAAGCTCGGATTCCCTTGAATCGCCAGCTAGTTTCTGACATTCAGCCTGGAAATATTCGAGATTGCGGATCTCTGCAGCGATTTGTGCCTCCGCTTCCTGTCGCTCTCGTTCTTGAGCAGCTAGGAGCCTAGTCAGGGTGGCTTGGGCCTCACTAAAAGAGCCAGCATCTTCCAAAGACTCCAGCTCCTGTAGGTAGTCTCCCAGTTGCTCTACCACCCGTAGACACGCCTTGGCAAGTGAGGGGCCTCCAGTTAATTCGACGTTCACGGCCAGATTTTTAAGAAGCGTCTGGGCAAATTGGAACGAGCTGTTTCCACGTAAGATGAGATCAATACATGATCCCATCGAAGCGAAGAATTGCTGCACCATCTGACGTGCCAGTTCCCCCATGTTTTCACCACCTAGGAAGCTTCCCGACCCCTTTTCTGTCACAGGATAGGGGATATAAGGCGGATCTCCTCGCACAAGAGTCGTGCTGGCCGTCGAGACAACCAGAGCTGGACCGGCCGCTGACGCTTCCGGAGGTACTACCTCTGCAGGAGCCTCCACAACCAATGAGGGAGTAGTAAGCACGACCTCCTCAGAAACCTCCACCGAGACCTGAGCTGTATGGCCTTCTGGAAGGGTGCCAACCATCGGACCCTCCACCTGAACCCCCTCGGTCCTCTCTGCGAGTTATCGCGATGTTAGCCACAATGATAGAAGAGCTAAACATTTAAAGCATCAGAGCTGCCTTACCAGGTTGGAGGTCCGGAGACGTCAAATCCTGCGGAGCGGAAGTCTCCTCGGCTTCCGCAGTAACCTCCTCGCCTGGCAGAGTGAGGGCCTCCTCAGCCGCAGTGGTTACTTCCTCTTCTGGCAGAGTGGAAGGCTCCCCAGTCTCAACAGCTGCCCCCTTTGAGGGTATCTCAGCAGCCGAGACCTCAATCCCCTCGGGCCGGGTCAACTCTTTCACCATCTCCTCGATACGCGAGGAGGTTGTAGCCTCAGCATCTTCGGTTGGCCCTGCAGCATAAAAGAAGAATGTTAGAACATCCTCTTCAATATGCAAAGAGAAAATTAAACAGAAGATGGAAAGAATACCTTCAGTAGGGATAATCGCCAGCGATGGTGCAGTCGATGGCTCACCCTCATGTATTTCCTCCTCCGAGATGTGGAAGAATTTGCTCTGATCAGGAAGAGCGGGTTCATCGCCATAGTCGGTCTCGTCTTCGAAGTCGCTTTCCCCCGATAACGAAGAAGACGACAGCGCAACGCGAGGAAGCTCCGCAACAGGAGCCTTACCTCCAATCACCCCAGTGGTAGGACTAGGGTCGATTGCCCTAAGACTGGAAATGAAGATGCTAGGAGACCCCGGCTGCTGTGCCTCGTCTCTCCCATCATGAGCAGAAGAAGGCTCGGGTTGAGCTGAGAGGCCTGCAATCTCAACATCCCCTCCAGTCATTATGTCAACCTCCAGTGACTCGTCATCTTCGGCGGCGGTGGACTCTTCAACAAGCTCCCCTTCCTCCACGGTCTTGCTGCGCGACCTAGGAGCACGGACTAGGGTGGGGAAATCTTCATCTTCTGACGGTTCCTCAACCCTAACAGGGACGTCTTCAGGAGGAGCCTCAACTCCGCAGAGATGTCTCTGGATCGAGAGACTTCAGCCGTTAAGTCCCTCCGAGCCTTCTTTGGGGCAGGCTCAGCGATAGAAGCAGAGCGTCGATGACGCTTGCTCGCCAACTGCTTAGACCTCCTGGCCCGCGGCTCCTCCCTAGTGGCTGGTGGCTCCGCCCTTGTCGCTGGTGGCTCTGCCCTTGCCGGTCGCGGCTCCGCCCTCACTGCTGGGGGCTCCCTCCTCGATCGTCGCCCGACCTCCTTTTGGGCCTTCAGGTACTGTTCTACGAGTTTCGTCGGTTTACTAGAATCAGTCCTGGCCTCGAGACTTGCATTGATGCTCTCAATGCATGAAGACGCCGGAAAAGGTCTGGCGTTTGGATGGCTTGAGAGTACCAAGTACAGAAGCTGAAACTCGTACGGCACTTGGGCCCCTCGAGAGGTAGACGAAAAGATACTCCCGTCCCTCCAGCCACACTATAGTACCAGGCCCGAGCACCCTCGAACAGGTTCCCTTCGAAGGCAAGCCTAGCATTGGGGTTCCCGACATAGAGCTGATCATAGCCGAACTGTCGAGCGAAGCGACTCGGCATGTACGGCTCAATGGTACATGACGTCCCCTGCCGGAAAAGCACATATCCGGGCCGGATATTTAGCAACCACCAGAAGGCCCCCGCGGATAACCTCGTGAAGTCATCTGGGCCAACAGAATCAACAAGTAGATCCCCGAAAGATGCATCAGGGATCTGGAGGAGGCAGCGATTGAGCTGGTAGTTGGCAGGGTCTGAAAGGCACTTCCGGACGTAATATATGTAAGGATCACGCCATTTTGAACCCTCCAACCGCTGTACGAAAGGGACAGAATTCTCCCTCCAACTCGCTGCCGTCATCAAAGAAGGGCAATGCATCACGTACCAAGCAATAAGGTACGTGTAAGGCAGCTCGACACGAGGGTTGGGACGCTTCACCGTCGGACTCCCCTTCTGAGTCAACATACGGCTTTCCCTCGGAGTCTGCAGTTTTTGGTGGCTCGCAGAAACTCTTAGTGAGCGCCCGCAGCCCGCTCTGAATACCAGCCGCCACGGCCGGGAGAAGGGCTATGGGGTTCCCATGAGCCAGGAGCACCGCCGGGTACACCATGTCAGCAACAATGACTTCATGCGGCAGTGTGGGCACCACACAGCGCTTCAGCCACAGCATCAGAAAGCCCGCCAACAGCGCCCGATCGGAGATAGGAGTCCGGGCTTGATGGTGAAGCTTTCAAAAACCAAGTCAGGGTCGAAACCATCCTCGTTCGACTCCGTGGTGTAGAAGCTGTTCGGAGCCTGGTCGATCCTGTCTTCGATCTCCCTGTCAGAGCTGGGATCCAATCGGGTTATCCGATGGTCTTTGGTGTTGACATTATTGAACAAGTAACTGGCCCACGACAGTTGCTTGACTCCCTGCGACCGCCATTTGGTTATCTGGCCGCAAATGTGGAAGTGACATAGCACTTCCCAGTAGGTCTCATATATGAGGGGAAACTCCTCCTTCACATAGCGAAGCTCCACAGCGGTCGGGACATATTCCTCATAGGGAATATCCCCTGTCGACAGCCCCGAGACCTCGTGCAGCTCGTGCAGAGCAAGGCCCATTTCTCCGACCGGAGTGAAGAACGTCCCCGTCGAAGGATTATAACGCTCTAGAATCCCAAAGAAGTTCTGAGAGCTTTGAGGGATCCCCCACTGCACGGCCCTGACTGCCGAGTACAGCCCCACGCGCTTTAGCAGGTCCCCGAGCTCGGTAAGGACAAAGCCGACCATCCTGCCCCACCAATAGTTCTCCGTGGAACGGACCCACCCCGGCGCACGGAACCCAACTGTAGTCACCCTCCGCCTCCATGAAGGCGTTGAGGAAGGTAGAGCCAAGTTGTGGTATCTCCCCGGCTGGAACCTCAGTCCTGCGCGACCCAGGGAAAAGGCCGATAACTGACCTGTCATGGCTATCATGACGATATACTTTGTGGGAGCCCAAATCACCGAGAGTGACCTCGGGAACATATCGAGCAAGGTCCCATTCCATCTTCCTAGGGACGGACATATGCTGGAAGTAGGACAGCGGGAACATCCTCTCCATGTCTGGAAGGAAGAATCTTCCACCCTTTATCTGGCGGAGCCATTTGTAAGTCCCGTCATATACGCGATGGCCGCCATCGTGGATACGATCTCCGAAGAAGAAGGCAGGCTTCTCCAGTTTGATACCAGCATCCGTTGCAAATGCTGCATCAGTCATGAGCACCCGAAGAGTCCTCATGTCAACATTTGAGAGCCTCTCTCTGCGATCCGGTGATTTGTCAGCAGTCACAGGAACAGTCCTTTGCAATACAAAAATCAAATCCCGGTCAGCACCACCTACATGACCAAAGTGGCACTTCTTGGCGAGTGAAGTAGCAGGGCGTGGCGCTGCAAAAAGAAAAGGATACTTAGTTAGATACTCTATCAAAAGCATAGGAAAAAAAAATGCCAAGTGTTCATAATCCGAACGCAGAAGAGACTGGACGCAGGAGTTATAAAATCCGCGTCAGACCTGCGCATCTACGCAGAAGAGACACTGGACGCAGGAGTTATAAAATCCGCGTCCAGACCTGCGCATCCACGCAGAAGAGGCACTGGACGCAGGAATTATCAAATCCGCGTCCAGACCTATGGGATCGGCGTCTCCACAACATTCTCCTTGATGTCACTTCTGGGGTGCGAAAAGAAGGGAGTTATCCACCTTAACCTTTCCACTACCATAATCGCCAGAAGTTAAGGAGGGTAACCCCCTTCCTTTCACAACCCCAGACGTCAAAGTGCTTGGACTCGGGTGCCAGATTCATCAAAATCAACAGCTGATGAAACAGAACGCAAGGATCAAATCCGCGTTCTGTAAACTAAGTCCGCGTCTGAACCCTTCACAAATAGAAAATATTCTAAGTGAAGAATCTGAAGCGCAGGACTCAAGGGCGCGAAGGTCCAAACCCGCGCCTCGGTTATCAACCCAAAGACTGCGTCTGGGAATCAAACACGATTTAAAATTCGCGTGTTAAGGGTTCTTAAAAGTTCTTTGAACTTTCTTTAAATGGCGAAACTTCCGCCTAAGAGGCCTTTACCTTGGAGACCTGGGAGAACGACGCCCTGTGCAGAGGAGGAGCCGCCCCTCTGGGCCTCGGCGACGGTCGCCTTTGAGGACGATGCAGTTGGCTTAGTCTTGGGTGCCATTGATGTTCAGAAATCCGAGCAAGGAGATGAACAACTTCGAAGATGAACAGAGAAGGAAATTCTTTTTTCAGCGAGTGCGTTCGGAGAAGAAGATGCATCTCTCCAACTGTTGCCTTTTATAGGCACAGGGATTCGCGAAGATACGCGGCGCGTGGCCCGGTAGACGCTGCAGCGAGTCACCGCTTGACGCGTGTAACCAAATCATTTCTGAACGAAGAAGATCATGCGTCGCAACCCCGCCACGAGTCAGCAGTCGACACGTGGAGCAGTTCATTTAATGAACCAGGAAATCCGCGCGCCAAAAGGCGAAATTTCGCCGGTTCCCTAGGCCAGCTGGCGGCGTAATCATGACATGGCACAGAATTCGCGCCCAAAGAACGCACCTCCTCGATGGACATGCCACGTCAGCCTCTCCATGAATGCATTCGGAAGGTCGCGTCTCTCTAAGAAATTCGCGCCAAATATCGCGTCTGCCTTCTGAAGATCAGTCGCGTCTCCATTGCCAAAGGACGCACGATTACAGAAATCGCGCCTTTACAGCAGTACCATCTCTGCTTTTTGAAAAAGAACGTGCGTTTGGCCTCCTGCTTCTGCAAAATCAGTTCAACAGTACACTGACGCAAGCAGACGACCAACCACTCCTGGCTTAAAGCGCGCCAATGACAGACTAAAAGCAATCGGGGAGGTTTAGACTGTGCATCTAAACACTCAACATGATCAACTCTGGGGGCTTCAAAGAGTTCAACAGTACACTCACGAAGACCAACTCCAGATAAGATCAAACCCGGAGCATCAACAGTCTAGTCATGAAGGCGAACTCAGCTAGAGTCTAAAGTATTTCAAAATCCGTCCCAGTTAACTGCGGAATGTCGAAAACTTTGGAGGGGGTTCTGTAGGCTGTCTAAAAATCACCAAGACAAGCCACCAAAACACAGAGATACAAGATCCAGGTGCAAGGCTAAATGCGACAATCAAGACGCGAGAGATAGCCCGCGTCTCAGCATCAAGGCGCGTCAGCCCGAAGCCCGCGTCTCAGCATCAAGGCGCGTCAACCCGAAGCCCGCGTCTCAGCATCAAGGCGCGTCAGCCCGAAGCCCGCGTCTCAGCATCAAGGCGCGTCGGCCCGAAGCCCGCGTCTCCGCGTCTCAGCATCAAGGCGCGTCGGCCCGAAGCCCCGTCTCAGCATCAAGACGCGTCGGCTCGACACCCACGTCTCGGTTGCAACTACCCGATTATGGCGCCATCCACCGCCCATGTAGCGGGAAGTTGGCCCTCATCGTGGAGCACTTTTAGGGGGCACATCACCCCCTAAAAACCCTATAAATAGTCCCGTCACTATTGAAGGAAAAAAAAAAAGAGGACAATTGACGATTATCGGGCAAAAGAGAGATTCCGAGAAAAAAAGGAGAGATCATCGACAGAGAGAGAGAAAACCCTTCAGCGAGCTTACTGAGTACTAGCCGCTTTTCGCCTACCTCCTCCTCTAGAGTTTTGGTAGACGGAGCTGAGTTACTCCCTCTACCGACCGAAGAGAAGATCCTCGACGGTCCGAACAGTCATCTGGTCAACGGAGAACAAGATTCACTCTCCACCGCCACACGAAGAACCCAGCACTAAACAAAGGGGGAATTCAAGATTCATATTCCCCCTCCCTTGTAACCGGAAGATTAAGCCGGCTGTAATCTTTTCCATCTGATTCCAGGAAGCGTTACGCCAGCCAACCCCTCTCCGTGTCAAACAAACATGTTTATATCATTTTAATAGAAGAAGTGGAGCATGCAAGGGGTGATCTAGGTGAAACTACCCTAGCATGGCAAACATGTTCATCAATCTTATTTTGCAAAGCAACATTTTTCTTTAAACAAACATTCAAATCATTTGGAATAGAAATTATTTTATTTTTCAAATCAACATTCTCTTTTAAAACAAAATCAATTTTTGAGGACAAGTTTTCATTTTTCCTTCAAAATAGCATGGCAATCATTTTTAGATTTTAAAAATTCATTTTCTTTTAGTGCAAGTTCCAATTGAGATCTCATGAATCCCTTTCATTATAGACCTCACCTTCTCTTGCAAAACACAATCAAGTCTAGAATGCAAACTTTTATTTTTTTTTTCAATTTCTAGACTTTTCTTTTTAAAATCTTATATTTTCTATTAACTTTTCACATACAATAGATAGTTCTTCATTTAAAGCATGGGGATCAATATTATCATCACATGAAGAACTAGCACTATCATCACAATCTAAGTGGGGTTCCGAATGTACCTCAAGGGAGTATTCCCTTGGATCATGAAGCATTGAGAATCGGATTCTCCACTAGATTCCTCTTCTTGTTGGATTGGCAATAGAAGCACGGAGGTGGTGGTTGTTGTCAACAAATTCCACACTGCAAAGGCGGAATCAATGTTAGAAACACGTAAAAGATAATCTTTAGATAAAGTGCTTCTAATGGCCTCTAGGGCTTGTGCATTGGCCCCTATATGATTGCTATCACTAAGGAAGGATTCCTTGGTAATGGCAAGGTAAACTTTATGACCTAGGGTTTGTAAATAAACAGTCCCTAATCTTCCAAACATGAATGTTGGAAGGGTCAAACATAGGTGGGGTCATGAAGGCCATGGTAAACTATATGAGTGTGCAAACAAGCAAATGCAAACAAGATTAGCCTAAATGAGGATCTTTAACTCTAGGTTGGTAAAGACCCAAATTCAGAGCACTTGGCTCTGATACCAATTGAAAGGAACACCTAGAGGGGGGTGAATAGGTGTTTGTGCTAATCTAAAACTAAATGCAAACTAAGTGCGCTAAATGCGGAAGCTAATGCAATTTTGCAACACACTTAGTACAATCAACATGTGTAGCCGAATTCCCCGTGAAGGGCTCTAGACTAACTCCTCTTGATTCCCCTTGAATGGGTTGAGGTGCTATGTGAAGCTCTTGTGATTAGGTACAAGTGAGGCACACACAAACAACCAAGCATATACAAGATATAGCAATGTGAATTATGCAAGGCACAACCAAGCAAATAGATATGATATGAAAATATGAATTATGCTCAACACAAGCAAATATGATATGAGTGAAGTATGATGCTTTGCACAAATGTAAAGAGAGAGAGATTTAGAGACAAGTGGATCAAACGCAAACACAATGATATGTTTCGAGGTTCGAGCACCCTTGCTCTACATCCCCGCCTACACCACCGTGTAGGATTTTCAATCCACTATACCGTCCACCGAGGACTCCCACCGAGGGAACCTTCACCGAGAAGGATTTGTATAACAATGGAGCCTAACTCCTCTCTCAAACAAACACCTCCTCACACAAGAGGGGTAGGCCCTTAGCCAAACAACCACAACAACCACACCTCTACCGAAGAGGGTTTACAACCAAACTCCACCTCTCACAAGAGGGAGCAAACCACAAGCCTCAACCTCTACCAAAGAGGGAGCAAACTCCAACCCAATACACAACCTCACCTCTACCAAAGAGGGAGCAACAAAAAATCAAGGGTTTACACAAGTGTATATTTCAACCACAAACCTCTTTCCTTTTTCACAAATATAAGATCCTAATAGAATAGGATAGAAGATATAGCTCAAGTGTGAAAAACACAAGTGTTTTGATC
>JAVJIF010005786.1:0-172500 GCA_038442645.1 Agave tequilana
TAGTTATCAAATTTACGGGAATAGCAAGTACAAGACAGGATCAGGAGTTCAGGAGTACATGAGTACTATAAAGTCAGGTCACTGTATATATAATACAGGATAACAAGTACAAGATTCAGGTCACTGCATGTAATGCAGGATAACAAGTACAGTATTCCCGTAAATGAGATAATCACAGGTCAAGTATATCATGCCGGGTGTCAAGTGATAGCATGACAAGATGGTGATATTAGACAGGTAACCAATCATGTCAAGAGATGGATATTAGTCCGGTGGCAAGTCATGTCATAACAAGGGACCTTGTCAAGTAGTATCATGTCTAGCGTTAGGTGATAACACGACAGTTGTCAGGTGGTACAAACAGGTATCAAATAGTAGCATGTAAAAGACAGGTATGAAGTAATGACATGGCAGGTCAAGTGTTAACTTATCAGGTAAATACATGGCATGTGATAGAATAGTAGCTGAGCACAATCAAGCGGAGCTGAACAAGCTGGAGTGTACAGACAGCAAACAGTATTTAACACTGGAGCGTCTGGCATGATTACCGGGACGACTCGGCTTAAAGTGCGAGTAGAAAATTTGGCAGCATCTCGCCTAAACGAATCTGGTGGTAAAGTGTTGAACGCTGATCATGATAACCAGGCGGAGCTGAACAAGCTGGAGGCACAGGCAGCGAACAGAGTTTAAACACTAATGCGCTTTGCGAGGTTACCGGGACAACTCGGATTAAGATACGAGTAGAAAATCCGGCAGCAACTCGCCTAAACGAATTTAGTGAATAAGGCACTGAGCGCTAAGCATGCTCACCAGACGGAGCTGAGAAACCTGACGGCCCCAATCACGTCTCCTTCGAGATAGTGAGAGACCGGAGGCTGAAGGGTCCAGAGAAACCTGACGGTCCCAATCACGTCTCTTTCGAGATAGTGAGTGACCGGAGGCTGAAGGGTCGGCCACGCATAGTATAAAGCAGTAAAATACATCACAGGCATGGTATATGTACAAGAATGAAACTACCCTAATACAAGCATTCGTCACAGAGCAATACATGACCAGTCATTGGCACTCGGCCATACACAGATACAGGGACTCAGCCCAATACAAAATACATGTAAACATGGAATAAAATACATGTCGACCCGACAAAGCGGGGAAACCCAAATGGAGGCGAGAGCGAGGACACTCGCCTAAATCACCGGAATGCCGAAAAGTCCGAAATCCATGGAACTCGCGCACGCGCCCAAAAATATAATAATATATAAATATTTATGGAGGGAGAAAATGAAGTGGAGAGAGAAAGAGTTAGAGAGAGAAACCTAGAGAGAGAAGTATATGGAAGGAGAGGGTGCACAGGGAGACGCGGGTTTTGAGGGAGAGACGCGGGGGTCGCAGACGCGCGAGTCGCGGCGCGGGAAAAGCAGACGCGGGAATCACAGACGCGGGAGTCACGTCGCGCAGATGCCACAAACGCGGGGTTCGAGACTCGCGTTCAAATCAGGACACGAGGAGAAAGCGGACGCGGTTGTGGGTTCCGCGTCGCGCAGACACGAGAGGGACAAGACGCGGGCATGGACTCCGCGTTGCGTCGATACAATAACGCGTAGGCCGCGTTAAGAGGTCGCCTGCACGCGGGGGTGAGATCCGCGTCAGCAAATTACAGGGAGGAGAAGGGAGATTTAGAGAGAGATAATCTGGAGAGAGAGAGAGAAAGGTTGAATCAGGGAGAGAGAGAGGGGTTGAATTAGGAGAGAGAGATTATAGAGAGAGGAGAGAGAGAGTAGAGAGAGAATTAGGAAAGAGAGAGATGGAATCAGGAGAGAGAAAATATGGAGAGAGAGAGAGAGGGCAGGTGAGAGAGAGAGTGAGAACAGGAGAGAGAGAAAGTGAGAACAGGAGAGAGAAACAGAGAGAAAGGGGGCTGTTGCCCCCCTCTGCTCACACACAGCGCCCCCCTCTAGGGGCGCTCGGCCTGGCCGCCAGCCAGGTGGCGGCGCCGGGCGGCGCCGGCCACCGGCAGGGGGAGTGGCGCCGGCCACTCCCAGGAGAGAGGGAGAGAAAAGAGGGGGCGGTTGCCCCCTCAGCAGAGAAAGAGGGGGGCTGTTGCCCCCCTCAGCCCACGCACAGGGGGCCCAGGCGGGCCCCCTGGCCTCCCACGGCCGCCGGCACATCGCCGGCGGTGCCAGAACTGGGGTGGCACCGGCCACCCCAAGAGAGAAGAAGGAGGAGGCTGCTGCCCCCTCCACACAAGCGCACAGGGGCCAGGAGGCCCCCTAGCCGCGTCCAAGGCCGCCGGCGTCACGCCGGCGGCGGTCAACCCCCGCCGGGGGTGCCGGAGGAGGAAGGAATGGCCGGAGATGGTGGTGATGGCCGGATCTAAGGGGAGGAGAGGAAGAAAAATGGAAAGAAAAGAAAGGAAAGAAAGGAAAAGAAAAGAGAAAAGAGAGAGAGAGAGAGAGAGGAGAGAGATGGCCGGATATTGGGGGGTCTCTCGCCGGCGTCATGGTGGCCGGAGGAGCCGGCGGCGGTGGCCGGTGATTGGGCTGATGCTTGGTCGTCGGCCACAAATGGAGGAGAAGAAGAGAAATGAGAAGAAAAGAAAAGAAAAGGAAAAGAAAAGAAAGGGATTGGTTGAGATGGGATGGATGGGAGAGGGAATAAATGAGGGGGGTGAGGTGGTGTCGCCACGTGGAGGGGAGTGGGCTAAAGTCGGTTGGAGGGAAAAAGAAAAGGAAGGAAAGAAAGAAAGAAAGAAAAGATAAAATAATAATATTATAATATGGTCGCGAAATATCGACTGCTCCAGAAAAATTCCCAAAAATACCCGGAGGTAGAAAACGTCATCCCGAGGAATAATATGAAATCGGTTTTCAGAAATAAAATCCCATTTTCAAATTAAAAATCCGGAAGTCAACCGCCGATACCGGTCTACACCGGGTCGGCCGGATTTTGATAAATCCGAAAAATCTCAGAAAATGTATTAAAGAATAAAATATGATTTTAAGAAGTAAAGTGAAAGCGAAATTCGGAAATTCAATTCCGATATAAACTAAAAATCCTGGAATCAACCAGCGATACTGGCCGATACCGAATCCGGTGGAATTTTCATAAATTCATAAAATCCTCAGAAAAAGTATTTAGATAGGAAATGTGATTCTAAGAGATATTGTAAAAAGACACTTCTAGTAATTCCAATTCGTTATAAATTAAAAATCCGGGAATCGGTCAGCGGCACTGGTCGACACCGGTTTTTGAAGATTTTCAACTTAATTCAGGAAAATTCGAGAAAATCATAGAAAATCTAGAATATTAGAAAATGATGTTTAAAACTAAAATCGGTCAAATCGGAATACCAGAATGTCCAAATCGAGCAATACTCTAGGATCGGGTCTTCGGTTCAGACTAGGGCTGACTCCAAGTCCGTGAATCCAGATCCAAGACAAAACGATCATATAAATAATTCATAATACAAAACAAATACAGGAAGTAAATCGAAAAATACGATCGAAAATCTGAATACGCAACGAAGTACGTAGTCTGGGAGCGGGGTGTTACATTATCCAAATCTAATCAAGCTCTGTTATGCAAATTTGACTACTAAAGACAATATACTTCAGTCATGTCAACGGGGTCAATATTCGCATGCGCTGCGAAGAGCTTGATTCATTTCTTGACATTTCCACTGGTGGTTTTGAACTTTTGCATGAGTCTCTGCTCACCTTTGAGGGTTATCCTGAAGGCTACTCTCGTGAGTCAGCTTCTCATATGATCCACAATGACTCTAACACTGCTTTCTTGACAAATGATAGTCTTTCTTTTCACTCCTCAGTGTCAAGTTATTTCCAAGATCATCATGTGTTGTGCCCCCGACACCACTTGTTGTGCGCAGCGGTTCACGGAAGAAGAGACACAACAACCACCCTTAAGGAATCTACCCAACTGGCGGAGACTCGATATAGCTGGAGAAACAACCAACACAATAGGAACAACAACTAATAGAGAAAAGCAATCAACACAAATTTAACGAGGTTCGGCAACGTGCCTACGTCCTCAGGGCAAGGGAGAGTGATCTTTATTGATTCAACAATCAATACAACTAATACAAGAGAGAAACTTGAGGGAGGCAAGGGATTCTTCGTTATACAATACATGAGGCCTCTAGCCTCTATTTATAGCCACAGAGTCCCTGAATTTATGAAAACCGAGGTTGGATTCAATCCCATCTAGAAAAGGAATTCGAATCCTAAAAGGAAACTCCAGACGCGTCTGTTGGTCGACCGGTCGGTCGACCGACCTATGCCACGGTCGACTGGCCCGGTCGACCGCGCCTACCCGAGAGCAGAACCACTTCAGTCGGTCGACTGGGGCCGGTCGACCGCTCCTTCCTGTGCACGCCCGTGCACGCCCGTGCACGCCGGTCGACCGGGCCGGTCGACCGGCCTCCTCCACTGTCGACCGTGAGGTCGACCGGGAGTGCAAACTGGCCTGCTCCGTGCGTCGTTTCTCGTTCCTTTGTCTGTGCTACCTCTTTCCATCTCTTCTATCTCCTCTCTCCCACAATTCTCCACCTCGGTGAAGGTTTTCCAAATCTGAGCCGATCTCCAACGAACCCCAGTTTATCACCTGGCGAAATTGACACACGATCTCAGCGAAATCGACACATGATCTCGGCTTGCGCGCTCCAGATGAAATCGACACACGATCTCGGCTTGAAATCTGTAGCTCAGCTATCCACTGGAATGCACCACACATGCCTTCCCTACACTTCACCTTAAGTGAACTTCCATACAAGTCGATCACCGAACGTGTCTCCTACTCTGCAACTTCACGACCTCACGAAGAACTCATCATGAGCTAACACTGACTCTCTAACTGACTAGCTCTATCTAGTCTACTTGTCTTCAGCTGACGGTCCAACCAAGTCTGAGTAGAGCACACCGAACACCATCATCGGCTTCAACAACTGGATGCACACCACTCCTTACGCAAGCTCAACATCTTCTCACAAGAAGATCAATCTGTTCATCGAGATCACTATACCTCACCTCTACGTGAAGTCCAACTCTTCACCTCTACGTGAAGTCAAACCGACCACAATACTTCACCTCTACGTGAAATCTCTCCACCTCTACGTGAAGCTCCAATCGGCCACAACTCTTCACCTCTACGTGAAGTTCCAATCAGCTTCTCGAGAATCCAAACAGCTTCATACGGATTGCATCACCAAATGGCTGCGTCTTTACGGCTGCCTACGGACCTTGCCCAAAGGATCAAGCCAACCGTAGTTCATTTAAATGAGCTCCATCAAGCTCAAACACTTGTACCTGAATCTGCAGCAGCGAACCTATCTGGCTGAGTCATATGAACCTCTTCACGACCATCATGGAGAACAACGACCTTCAACTTGACCTTGTGCGGTCACAAGCTTGAAATTCATGCTTCTTTACCCACAAGCGTGATTTTACCTTGGTTCCAATGGCTGCAAACAACTTGACATCCTCAACAATGTCTTCAACCTGTTCAGCATCAACCCTAGCTACATGATCTCCACCCGTTGTCACACCCGGTGAAGTCTTCTCTAATGCCGAACCAATTGGAGATGGTGGAGTAGCATCAACCTTCACCCGCTGCGATACTTCCTTGGTCTCTGTCCTCTCCACCTGCTGAGAGACGGTGGACTTCAACACTGAAGTCTCTTCAAATGTGACATGCCTACTCATCACGATCTTCTTGTTTTCGGGGTCCCACAACCTGTAGCCATTCCTTTTGACACCCAAAAATACAAACTTCTTTGCTCGCGAATTCACCTTGCCATTTTTAGCACTGAAGTAGGTCGGACTTCCAAATTCCCGCAGCAAACCATGATCTTGAGCAGCTTTTTCAGACCAAATTTCCAATGGAGCTTTACCTCCTTCGCAGTCGATCTATTCATGAGATGGCTAGCATACACAATCGGCTCAGCCCAAAATGATTTGTCTAATCCTGCATTAGACAACAACCACCGACCCTTCTCCAGTAAGGAACAGTAAGGAACGGTTTACTTCCTTAGCCAACCCATTTATACCTTTTGTGAAGTGAGTAGCAATACCAGTGTTCTGGTCAAATCGTAGGAATTGGTTCATGTCTCTTCTAACATTACTAATTTGTAGCTCCTTGATCTTCCTACCAATCTGCTTCTCCATTTTTCCTCTCTACTTCACCAACATATTTAGGACTTCACACCTTTGTCTCATGGGATATATACAACAATGCTTAGATAAACTATCAACAAAAGAGACAAAGTACCTGTGACCTCCAAGCGATGCAGTCTTAGCAGGTCCCCAAACGCTTACGTGAACACAATCAAGAAGACCTTCTGAGCGATGAGTATGGTGTTGAATTTCACCTTCTTCTTGTCCAGAACGTTGTGTTCACCTCCCAAGTTGCAGGTAGCAGCACCTTCCATTGATCCCTTCTTTGTAGGAGCTCGCAAAGACTTTTCTTCTCCTTGTCCGATCTTCACCTGTCAGACCTCCGTGCAACCATTATCTGAAGAATTAGAAGTCTTCACCTGACCTATAATCGTACTACCCTTCAAGTAGTAGAGATTATCCCGACGGACGCCCTTCATCACTACCATCGAGCCTTTGATCATCTTGAGAACACTATCTCGAACAGATATCACCAAACCCAATGCTTCCAAAGCACCAACAGAGATAAGATTCCTTTTGAGTTGAGGTACATACCTCACCTCCTTCAGTTCTAGTACTATCCCATTATCCATCTTGATATGGACTGTACTCATCCTTTCTATATTACACAGATGATTATCACCCATGAACGTGTAACATTCATCTAACTTCTCAAAGCTAGAAAACTAGGCCCTGTTTGGGCACACATGATAGGTGGCTATCTAAGATCCACTCAGCATTATCTAAGTCACAAACAGTAGGGGTAGTAACAGAGAGAGTGAATACCGATGAGTCCAAGTCTGATCCATCTTCCTGTAAGGTACTGTCTTGAGTACTGACCACCTTTGCAAGATTTGCCTCAGTCTTAGACTCCACCTTCTTACCTTTGGCCTTCGGGCATTCAGCTTTCCAGTGTCCTAGTTCCTTACACAAGGCACACTAATTCTTCTTCAAATTTCTGAAGCCTGATCTGGACTTTGATCTCCCCCGATCGTCTCTTCCCTTCCTATTGGAACTTCTGCTTCTTACCTCTAATGCCTCTGCTATTGTGCTTCCCGAAGAAGATAGTCGGCCCTGTCTCCTTACTTCATAACTCACAAGTGCAGTAGACAACTCATCGTAGTTAAGGGATTATCTACTATTAAGAAAAGTAAGAGTAAAGGCCTCATACTCTTCCCTAGAAAGAGAGTTCAAAAGAATTACCGCCTTATCCTCTCCACTAGTCTCCACATCCTTATTAACTAGATCCGTAAGAAGCTTCGCATAGCGGTTCAAGTGTTCATTGACGGAGCATCCTCTTTGCATCTGAAACCCATAGAGCTTACTCTTTAACTGCAATTACGATTCTATGTTCTTCCTCAGATACTTCCTTTACAGGATCTCCCACAGCTGCCTCACAGATGTCTCATGCAACACCTGATACTTGATGTCTTGTATCAGACAAGACCTGATCATGTCACACGCCAAACGGTTCATCTTGTCCCAATCTTCTTCCATCGTTGGTGCGGGCTTCTTCTCCAACCGTAGAGTGTCTTCAAGGTTTGATGCCGTCAGCGCATCCATAACCTCACACCTCCACATACCAAAGTTGTTCGTCCCGTTGAACTTTACCACAACAATCCTTGGATGTGGATACATGAATTTCACCGATGTACTTTCTCCAGCCATCTTCTCAACTGATTCCTCAAAACAATGTGAAAACAAACAGAGTTAGATAAAATAAACTAGATAAAGATCAGATCTTTACCTCCACACGAAACCCTCGAAGAGTTTCCGAAGCAATTTACTCCACCAACTTGATTCCTCGAGCAATCTTCACACGCTGTTCTGAGATTGACACACAATCCCACAAACAGTCCCAATTCTGCCTGAGATCGACACACGATCTCTGCCAATCAGCAACAGATGCCCTGAATCAACAGATGATACCACGTCGAACCTAAGATGCTCTGATAACACTTGTTGTGCCCCCGACACCACTCGTTGTGCGCAGCAGTTCGCGGAAGAAGAAACACAACAACCACCCTTGAAGAATCCACCCAACTGGCGGAGACTCGATGCAGCTGGAGAAACAACCAACACAATAGGAACAACTACTAATAGAGAAAAGCAATCAACACAAATTTAACGAGGTTCGGCAACGTGCCTACGTCCTCAGGGCAAGGGAGAGAGATCTTTATTGATTCAACAATCAATACAATTAATACAAGAGAGAAACTTGAGGGAGGCAAGGGATTCTTCGTTATACATTACATGAGGCCTCTAGCCTCTATTTATAGCCACAGAGTCCCTGAATTTATAGAAACTCAGGTTGGATTCAATCCCATCCAGAAAGGAATTCGAATCCTAAAAGGAAACTCCAGACGCGTCTGTCGGTCGACCGGCCGGTCGACCGACCCATGCCACGGTCGACCGGCCTGGTCGACCGCTCCTTCTTGTGCACGCCCGTGCACGCCGGTCGACCGGGAGTGCAAACTGGCCTGCTCCGTACGCTGTTTCTCACTCCTTTGTCTGTGTTACCTCTTTCCATCTCTTCTATCTCCTCTCTCCTACATCATGCACAATATTATCTCCAAATCAAGAGAATTTTTGATCATGCAGAGGCTGTATTCCACTTCTCATATTATGTATCCTTCAGTCTCTCTACCAGTGAACCTTTCTCTGATGATCTTTGATAAGATGACTTCTCCTATTGTTGCAGCGAAGAGTCTTCCCTTTGGAATGCTATTGACTCAACCTTTTGAGCATTGGGATGTCGATCTATCTGCGGAGGATCCCCTTCCACCTGCTACTCCATTAGATCATGGTTTCTGAGCAGAAAACAGAGTCATCTTGCTAGGACTCCTCAGCCCACCAACTATCAGCATCTTTATCCTCTGATCAGTACTCTCAAATTTTTTCTAGACTGGATTCTATTCTCTTACCCAATCTCAGCATCTTAACTCTCAGTCTCAGAAAATCAATCTCATTTTATGTTGTTTATCAGTATCAAGAAGAGTGTATCTCCTATGATTTCACACAGCATGGGTAAATTCTTCATGCTCCTTCTGAGTATTCTCCTCCTCTTTCTCCTGTTGGGCCTCCTTTTGCACCTTGGACTGACCCCACTCTGGAGACAAACTGGAGCAATCTGAAAATGAAGACTGAGCTTCTACGACCCTTTCTTGATGCATGACAAAAGGGGGAGAAAGATTATGGAGTTATTGAAGATCTTTTGAAGATTTAGAACTTTTTGTAGTTTTATCTACTAGTTTATGCTTTAGGAACTTTATGTAATGGATATTTAAGCTTTTTTCTAGTTTGTAATGGATATCCAGTAATTTGGTTTGTAATCAATTTGGTTTATAATCATTTTGATTATGTAGTTGAATTTGAACAAGTTATGAATTCTATTATGAATGTTTAGTTTATATTTGAAATCAATTCTGTGATTGGATATTCTTTATGAACCTGTTTAATGGCAGGTTGGATGGATAGCATATGATATTAAATTGAATTTCAATTGAATATATTATTGTTTTTAGTATATGCATAAGTTCAGGGGGAGTTTTATCAAAACTTCACTCTAATCTATGCATATATAACTCCATTAGTTTTATCATCATCAAAAAAGGTGAGATTGTTTACCCAAAGGTTGATATTTTTTACTCAAAAGTTCAATCAACCACGTGTTTTGATGATTCCCAACTCATATAGTTAGAAACTAATAATCTTGAAGTTGTTTAATACAATTTGGAATAACTCTCGTTGAGGATTGGAGCTGAAGAAGTCAAATTCAGTTCAAGATATACAACGAAGACATCAACAATTCAAGACAAAGAAGTTTGCGTTTTGTAAATTTAGAAATTATGTTAAAGCTTTAGTTTGTAAAATTGGTAGTTCAAGATTGACACACTGATTGAGATTTTCCTGCACACAAGAATATAATATTTCAGATTTAGGAATATGATGTGCAAGGTGCTCAATTCTATCCGCTGTAGCAATGGCTATGCGGGTCGTGATCCACAGGGAGGGACTAACGATGGAAGCTTGTTTAGCAAGTTCTCTAAAAAATTCTTCTTTTAGTTATTTTTAAAAGGAAAATAAAAAATAATAGTTAAAGTCAGGTTAGGAAGAAAGTGGTAGATTAAGAAGATGGAGAAATAGAAGCGATATTTACAATGAAGTTGAGGAAGTGTGAAAAAGATTAAGAATATTGTGATTTACACTAAAAATAAAAGAAAGACAAAAAAAAAAACTAAAAACTTACCTCTTCGGCCTGTTTACCTTTGAACCGTTGAACGACTTACCTTGTCTTTGAAGGCATTCAAGCATGGCGTATAGGATCTTCCCCCTTCTCGATCTACACTATGAAAAGAAAAGACAAACTATACTAGCAAGAGAAGGTTTGTTCATCTCCATAGGCCATCAAGGGCACTTCAACGGCTAAGCAGTCTCGAAGCGATCAGATCTCATGGTTTGCAAGACATTAGAGGAAAAAAAATAAAACAAGAATAGAAGAATAAAAATAAACAAGAATAGAAGAAAAAAACAAACCTTGAGTTGATTCTATTAACAATGGAAGAAAAGTTTGACTTACACCGATGTCACCTCAGTACAAGCATGATCTCCTTCCTCCATGAAAGCATCCTCTCCTCTCAGTTACATAAAGGAAAAATAAAAATTACAAAGAGGAAAAAAAACCTAATCTACAATCTACAAGTTAGCTTAAGAAAAACCCTAGATTTGTTTCTGAATGGTGGACGCCCTTCTCCTGTTGCTCTGCAGGGGTATTTATAGGAGCTGGAAGACATAGAATCCCAATACAATTCTCCCACGAAAGCCGGTATCCAGAATCATCTGGATTGCCGCGGAAACGCGGCTTTGGCCGCGTTTCCGCGGCCAAGTATTGCCTGCTGGCCACGCGTTTTCGCGCGTGGCCTCCTCTGGTCCGTCCATCTGGGTTTATCTTTCTGGAAGTTGTATCTCGACTCTTTATTTTGAAAATTCGGGATAACTTGGGAAGCAAGTTACCCTAAATCCAAATCTTCTAATATCTTTTAAAACGAATTTCATCTTTGCACTCTCCTTCTTTGGCCTTTATCCTCATCCTGCAAGTATTTAGGGTTGAATAGAAGTTTATCCTTTCCCTCTTCTTTTAGTATTTGCAACTTTTGTACTTGGTAATTGCAACTTTGACATTTGATAATTGCAACTTTTGCATTGAGCTTGAACATGGGCTTTTGGGCTTCTTTTAAGGCTTTATTCTTTATTTAATTAATTACTCAAAGCCTGCACACAATAAATAATAAAACATTAGTAATAGTGCATAACTATAGAATAAATATGAAAATGTGATAGTAAATGTAGTGATAAATATGCACTTTTTACTACCTATCACACCCCCGCACTTATCTTTTTGCTCGTCCTCGAGTAAAAATTAAAAAGAAAAAGAAAAGTTAATCTATCCTAACTCACTTTCGTAGGAATCACGATTGCATTTAGCACGTGCAACAAGCCGTTAAACCTCTAGGTTACCCTAGAGGACGAGTGTTGTCTCGTGAGGGTTTTCAGCGGATTACACCCACAAAATCCATAAAAGGGAAAATATTTGAAATACTTTTGAAGAGACTAAGTAATCTATAAGTTTTTAGGACCATCATTTTTATTCATTCTTAAACTTAGTCTTTATATAGTAAATTGTTATCCATTTTAGGTAAGGATCAAAATTGAATTTTTGTATAGCCTTTTTCGTTACCAAAAGTCATATGCACCCTTGTGAATCTTTACTAGGAATTCCTTAACTTGGACTCTCATTCCTCTTTAATATTTTTTTTTTGGCATGTATAACTCATCTAATTTTCTTTCGTGTAAGCATGAAGGCTTCTTGAGGCCCTCATACCTAACTATATGACTATTAGATGTGTTAGTACATATATAAGTAATTTTTTCTTAGTTTCCTTAGGCTTTCTAATCCACCCATGTAGCGAACTTAAAGTCGGTGGCTTCCAAATCGGTTGCCTTTAGGGCACCGGGTGAGAAAACACCCCGCGGACTTAAGGATTCGAGTGAACTAGGCCACAAAACTAAGGACTTTATTTCATAAAAATCACCTTTAGACGTGAATACTTATGCTTCTTGAGGCACATGTATCCAGCTTAATCAGTGAATTTCTTTTCTCTTTTTTTTAATTTTTTTTATTTTTTATAGGGCACAAGAGTCTTTGTCTTAGAATCCTAGATATGTAAATGTATTAGGTCTGCACATTTCATTAAGGTAAAAATCAAGACTAATTACTTATTCAATTTTTCCTCCTATACCTAAAAATTCAACAATTTATTTATTTTGACCAAGTTTTTAGAAATCCTAATCATGATTTTCCTAATTCTTAAGACTAACTTAGATTTCTTTCAAAAGATAAGTCAAAATATTGTCCCTTTTTTTTGAATTTTTTTTTAAAATTTTTTGTTAGTTTCTACCTATGTTAGTATGTTAGTAAAGCCTCCCCCCACACTTATCTCATGCATTGTCCTCAATGTATGAATGTATGCATGTATGCATGAAAAAGAAGAAAGGGAAGGCAGATGTTACCTCAAGGTGGTGGTTCCGATGGTGGTCTAATTGGTCCACGAAATGCGGCCCAATCTACTTTTTGTGGAATTCAGAGGAACCCACTAGAAATATCTTTTGTATAACCCACTAAAATGATGTTTGTATGAACATTTTTTAAAATGTTCACCCCATCTAATTTTCAAATTTCATAATTATTTTCAGAGTCAATTGTATCAACCGCCTTGTCCCAAAATGGAGTGTGAAAGGATGGAATGATTGACTTGGACGTCAGAAGTATGGGAACGAATACCGACTCAGGAAAGTAACTTAAATCAAGTAAGGGTTCAGGAGTCGAGCTTGGTTCAAGAAGTGGGTCCAAATCAAGAAGTTGAAACTCAAGTCCACAATCATTTTTCCACAATAGAATGTGACTCAATATTGGTGATTCAAGTTCAGGAATGATAGGTGTGGGAATCAAAACTGACTCTAAAAGATTACCTAAGTCGGGTAACAAAATAGGAGTCAATATTGATTCGGGAATTTGAACTTGATCACAGATTTAAGAATCTAGGTCACATATCTCATTGAGTTCAATATCATAAAAATGAGAACTTGCCAATTTATCCATGGGACTTTCAAAATTATAAAATTGGTCAAGTTTAATATGATCATCAAAAATGGGTGATTCAATTTCATGATGAATTGGCACAGGATCCATTGTTGACTCAGGGAAAAGATTGAAATCAGGTGAAGATACCGGAGTCATTATTGAATCAGGAAGTAGAATTGAATATCCAAGTTGAGGGTCAGGATCATATTCATGCTCAAGTTCTATTTCAGGAAAGGAATAACTTGCCAAACTATCGATATCATTTTCAAAAATTGGAGTTTGGGCAAGTTCAAATGATTGTACTGAATTAGAATCTTGTTGTCCAAAACAACGTGGTTCGTCGGCTCTAACAGAATGATTAGCGACATCAATAATGGCCGAACAGTGAGAACGTAAAGTTTGAACCATTATATTTATTTCATGATCACGAGCTAATCTAGCCTGAGTCATGGCTTCAAGCATCTTTTCATAGTCGATTGGTGCATCATTTTGGTGTGATTGGACTTGAAAAGAGGAAGTGTTGGGACAATTGTGATGAAATTGTGAGTCCGTCAGATTCTGTGATTGTTGCTTGGACTCACGCATCATGTCTAAGATTGATGGTGATTGTTGCTTGGACTCATGCATACTCATCATTTCCAAGATAGATGGTTTTCTATTCTGAATTGGTGGACCTGAGTATGAATCTTGGAAATATTGTGGACAAGGTGGATACGGAGGACAAGTTGGCTGAAAATTGGACTCAGGGGAAGCGAAACCCCATGGACTCTGTGAAGAGTTGAAATTGTTGTAGAAATTATGGTCATAAGATGGGGGGCATGGGTTATATTCATTCAGATAAGACCATTCCAGCACACTAGGTTGGTCAAAGTTATGATATGCCGGGTTGGTAATATCCGAAAAAAGTTGGTGTGTAATATGGATTAAAATTGGAAAAATTGTTGTTATATGCCATATCACACAATAAAACACAAACAAAAAAATAAAAAAATAAAATATTAAAGAGGCATGAGAGTCCAAGTTAAGGAATTCCTAGTAAAGATTCACAAGGGTGCATATGACTTTTGTTAACGAAAAAGACTATATAAAAATTCAATTTTGATCCTTACCTAAAATGGATAACAATTTACTATATAAAGACTAAGTTTAAGAATGAATAAAAATGATGGTCCTAAAAACTTATAGATTACTTAGTCTCTTCAAAAGTATTTCAAATATTTTCCCTTTTATGGATTTTGTGGGTGTAATCCGCTGAAAACCCTCACGAGACAACACTCGTCCTCTAGGGTAACTTAGAGGTTTAACGGCTTGTTGCACGTGCTAAGTGCAATCGTGATTCCTACGAAAGTGAGTTAGGATAGATTAACTTTTCTTTTTCTTTCGATTTATACTCGAGGACGAGCAAAAATAAAAAATAATGGAAGAAAAGTTTGACTTACACCGATGTCACCTCAGTACAAGCATGATCTCCTTCCTCCATGAAAGCATCCTCTCCTCTCAGTTACATAAAGGAAAAATAAAAATTACAAAAAGGAAAAAAAAAAACCTAATCTACAATCTACAAGTTAGCCTAAGAAAAACCCTAGATTTGTTTCTGAACTGTGGTGGACGCCCTTCTCTGTTGCTCTGCAGGGGTATTTATAGGAGCTGGAAGACATAGAGTCCCAGTACAATTCTCCACGAAAGCCGGTATCTAGAATCATCTGGATTGTCGCGGAAACGCGGCTTTGGCCGCGTTTTCGCGGCCAAGTATTGCCTGCTGGCCACGCGTTTTCGCGCGTGGCCTCCTCTGGTCCGTCCATCTGGGTTTATCTTTCTGGAAGTTGTATCTCGACTCTTTATTTTGAAAATTCGGGATAACTTGGCAAGCAAGTTACCCTAAATTCAAATCTTCCAATATCTTTTAAAACGAATTTCATCTTTGCACTCTCCTTCTTTGGCCTTTATCCTCATCCTGCAAGTATTTAGGGTTGAATAGAAGTCTATCCTTTCCCTCTTCTTTTAGTATTTGCAACTTTTGCACTTAGTAATTGCAACTTTGACATTTGGTAATTGTAACTTTTGCATTGGGCTTGAACATGGGCTTTTGGGCTTCTTTTAAGGCTTTATTCTTTATTTAATTATTACTCAAGCCTGCACACAATAAATAATAAAACATTAGTAATATTGCATAATTATAGGAATAAATATGAAAATGTGATAGTAAATGTAGTGATAAATATGCACTTTTTACTACCTATCACACACATGTAAGTTCACTTAGAGGGGGTGAATAGGTGATGGCTAATCTAATGGTCACTTAATGCCTAATAATGCGGAAGCTAAAACAATTATGACCTAATTAAAACTTTTACACTAAACTCTATGTATAACACAAGAGTGTTGCCAAATTCCCCGTGAAGGGCTCTGGACAAACTCCTCTAGATTCCCCTTGAATGGGTTGAGGTGCCGCGTTGGCTCACTTGGTTGAATACAAGTGTTAGCAACAATCCCACGCAAGTATATCAATTAAGCACAAATGAATATATCAAGCATATAAAGATAGACAATAAATGAGTGCAAGATATAAATAAGGGGGAGAGAGAGAGAGAGAAAGGCAATCGCAAACACAAAGGGTTTGTTTCGAGGTTCGAGCACACTTGCTCTACATCCCCGCCTTCGACACACGAAGGATTTCCACTATGCAAGATCCCAATGGATCTCTCCCCGGTGCCGCAACACCTACAAGCCCTCGGACTCCCTAGTCCCGTACACACGCAAGCTCACTAGCTTGCCGAGGCCGCACCTCAAACCACCGAGTCCCACACAAGAACTCTAAACCACCGCGAGCACACTTGCCCGCCTCCTCAAAGAACAAAGAAAAGATCTTTGGTGATCACAACACTTTGATCACCTAAAGACAATCTCACTACAACACTCCTATAGGATGATATAGCAATGGATAGCTCAAGTGTTTGTGTGAGAAAATAAGGATTGAGAATGGTGGAAGAAAACTCAAAGAATCACTTAAACACTCTTGATAAAATCTTCCCTTTAGATTGGAAGTATTTGCTCTCAAATATGTGGAGAAAAACTCTTTTAATAGAATGGGAAAAACTGGCTCAAAGCTCTCCTAAAATCTTGGCTCAAAATAATGACAAGACCCTCAAATTTATAGGCCAGAAAAATATAGCCGTTGGGGTCTGTCAGGCCTGCCGGTCGACCGGTCCGGTCGACCGCCAACGGTCAAAAATCCGACCGTTGGAGTCTCCGATCGACCGCCCGGTCGACCCAAAAGAACAGAGAGCACTGCTCTCAGTTCCAGTCGACCGCCCGGTCGCCCGGCATCCTGCCAGGACAAACGTGCACGTCCGTGCACGTCGGTCGACCCCACCGGTCGACTGACTTCAGAGTTAGTCGACTATAAAGGAAGCAAGTCGACTTATCTGAAGCCTGAAACAGTTTTCTGGGATTAAAAAGTTTATCTTTTTGGCTCAAATAAAATCCCATAAATACATAGAAAATCTAAAAAAATAGTTTTACCAATTTACTTTGATATACAAACATGCTTGCACAAAATCAAGGCATGTTATAAAAGATTGGACTATTTTTGTAACTTGAAAATATTTGGCTCATGATAAAAAACTGTTTTCCAAAACAATATTTTTCCAAAACATGTTTTTCCAAATCTTCATCAAATACAAAAACAAGATATACTTTTAAAGCATAGTGTGTATGGATATGATCCACTACACAATCAAGATGAAATATCTATGTTTTTGACAATAAGCATAAACATGGTTTTGGTTGAAAGATGTAAACATGAATACCAAAATCCAAATAGCATTTTGTCACAAGGAAAAAAATCTTTTCTAAACAAAAAAAAATCTTTTCTAAATCTGAAAATTCTTTTATGAAAAGACAATTAAATCAAGAGAGTGTGTGATATGTACTTGAGCAATCCACCAACTATTCTATCCTTTACATTTTATCTAAAAATAAAAATCTTATACCTAGACACAAGTCTTGATCTTGAAGTCTTCCCTTGAAGTCTTCTCATCATCTTGACTTGGTCCAAGCTTGATCCAAAAGCTCCTTGGATCACACCGTGCTAGCTCCAAATCTTGACATTTTATCCTTTGTTGAGCTATGCACCTACTAAGATCTTGATAATGAATCTGTCACTAATTAAACACAAGATCATTAGTAATATAACTACATGAGTTGATCATCATCAAAACTAGAGTGATGGGCCTTTGGGCCAACAATCTCCCCCTTTTGATGATGACAAAACTCATGAAGTTATATATGCATGGATTAAAGTAAAGCTTCAAGGAAGCTCCCCCTAACTCATGCATAACAAATAAACAATAGATATTCAATGAAGCACATGGATATGCATGCAAATGATGGAGATAAACATGCATCAAATTCTTTTTCTCCTATTTGCAAAACAAAACATATATGCATAACTAACAAGGAAGACAAATACGTCTCCCCCTTAAGCAATGAAAACATGCATATAAACTCAAATACTTTCTCCCCCTTTGTCACTCATCAACAAACGGTTCAAAGTAAAATCAAATCAAAAAAAAAAATTTCTCCCTTTTTGTCAAAAACAAGAGATCAAGAAGGGGTAATACAAATCAATCAATAAAGATTTATATGCGATATACATTCATGAAGAGGAAGACGCTAAGTTAGCTTCCCTACACATATGCATTACATGAAGAAGGGATGACAAGCCCTAACTCACATAACACATATTATGTAATGCATAAGAGGAGATGTGAAGCTTCCCCTACACACGTATATCATATAAAGAAGAGTTGTCAAGCTCCTCAATTTATAATATACTCAACATGAATCTATATGTAAGAGAGATGTTAAGCTCTCCTTGCATATAGGAAATACAAATCAAAAATTTTGAATTTTTCTTTATCGAAACAAAATTTTGAACTTTTCTTAATAAAATACATTTTGAGATATCAAGTAAACATTTTTTTATTTTGATATCAATTTTGAAAACATATTGCATAAGCTTTAAGAATTACCAATAGAAGGTTGAATTAAGCTTAGCATATACATTGTGTTTTAAGAACAATTTATTCACTCTCTTAAAGTACAAATAGATCACATATATGTATGAAAAGATAATACCAATAGAAATTGATATAATTTAAATTTGAAAGTGTTCATACATACAATCAAAATAAGAGTATATAAAAATCATATTGATACCAATTGAAAATATCCAATGATACCAATTGAAGAGTAAGCTTATCATATACTCTACCATATGAAGAATTTGCACTAGTTAATATGAAAATGTTTTAAACCAGTACGGAATCCTTCAAGCAAGGAATAAAGTAAAAGTATTTTTCATGAAACACAAGTAAATCACATGGCACTAAAACACTCTAATATCCATAAAGTCCATAAAATTTTCAAAAGAAGTGAGTGCACTAGTGTTATGTGGAACATGGTATCATGAAGATGTCAATAAAGCTCAATATTCCTTTAAATGAGAAAACATGAAAATCATCACAAATTTTTCATTCATATTTTTTTAAAAAATATTTCAAGGTATATGTATGTTTTAACAACACAATAAGTATACATACATATCCCTTAAACACAATTGAGTCCATATAAATAGATTTGCATTAAAGGCAAATGACTCAAGAGGTATACATGTATATCTTAAAGTTTGGCAAAATGCACATATACATGAAATGAAAACACATGATCATAAATCAAATCCAAAAAGTGAGAATACAAGTTTAAAAATGTATGGATTATCAAGACTAGACTATACTAGCACATCTAATAGGCACAAATAAGCAATCAAACCCAACCATATATAGATTTATTTGTGACCCACAATATGTTCAAGTATAAATCCTAGTGTTGATAAAAAACTAACATTTAAACTAATATTTAAATCATGAAACATCAAATAAATTTGAGAACACACAAGAATTTATGATTGAAGAATAGTAAGATCATGTGAATGTCTCATAAACTAATCTTGAAGAACAAATAACTAGTTTAAATAGATTTTGACAAACTAGTTAAAGATCCTTCAAATACATCAAATCATAATGTTTTTTCATGAATTATACTAAGTACATAAAAATTCAAGCACTCATAGTCCATAAAGCTCAAAATTATCTTGAAAAATAAAAGATGAGTGTTCAAGGTTATGTAAATGGTATTTTCATGAAAATAGACAATGAAACTTAAATAGACATGAAAATTATTTTTATCAAAACATAAAAATTAATAATTTTTTTTTAAAATAACTTCAAGGTATATGTATGGTATATCCAAGCTAACAATATGTATACATATCCCAAGTATAAAAGAGTCTATTAAATGTATTTGCATGAAAGCAAGAGACTCACGGGTATACATGTATATTTATTAGATTTGAATTAAAAATACATATACATGAAGTAAAGCATAAAATAGGGAAAAAATATGTATAAAAGAGAATCATCAAAACTAGTCTATACGTATGCATATAGTGGATACAAATGAGCATGAAGTTCAAAATATATGAGTCAATTGTAGTTCACTATTCATATATGTATAAATGCAAGTTTGACACATTCTACATCTAAGCATGTAAATACCACATGAAGCACACAAAAAAATATGAACATGCTATATGATATATGAAATTAAAAGCATGTACATAAAAGTAGGAGTTTAGAGATTGTTACCAACTCCAAAGCTCCAAGCTTGGTGGTCTTTCCCACCAAAACTCCTTGATAGTGATGCATCCCAAAAGTATGTCCATCATGTCTGAGTGCATCCACTACCAAGGCACCAATCCTCTCACGTCTTGTGAGAGCCCTCACCTACATCAAAAGCAAAAGGTGGGGGTTTTGGTACCCATATTTTCTTGGGTCCTTTGGGGTTAGTCTTGTAAGGAACCCAAAACATTTTATTTTTAGCAAAATTAAATGATGCAATCTATCATAACAAAATTTTGCTAAATGACCTTTGCGGCCACAATGTGTACATATGTACACCTTAGTATGCTTATGTGAGTGTGTATGATCATGGTGTGCAACATAAGCATGATGATGTGCATGAATGGATGGAGTTTGTTTCTTTGAAAACATAGACTCCAATCTAGTATGATTAAAAGCACAAGAGTTCAAAGTTGAACTCAAACCATCCATTTTATTTTTCAAATCTTTAATATCATTAGTGGTGGCATGAAAAGCATGATGAGATAAAGAATCATTTTTTTTCTTTTTGAAACAAAATCTTTTTCTTTTTCACAATTTTTCTTTTCAAATATTATTTTCTTGAAAAACAACTTCCTTTTGTTTTTCCACCAAATCAATCTTATTTTTCAAAGACATATTCCCTTCACATAAATCATTCAATTTGACATGAGGGAAACATTTTCATTTTTCAAATCTTTGTTTTCTTTTTCTAAGCATGCCATTATATTTTCTAATGAATCTTTTTCATTAAGCATGGCATCAAAATTCTTTTTCAAATTTTTGTTATCTTTTTCTAAACATGCAATGTTACTTCTAAGTGAATCATGTTCCTTATGCATGCAAGCAATGTTCTTTTCAAATTTTTATTATTTTTCTTAATCATGTCATATTTCTCAAGCAATTGTTGGCAAAATGTAGTGAGTTCATCATATGATATGTCTTCATCATCGGATTCGGTGTTTACCTCAAGGGGGTTATCCCCTTGGACCATGTAGCACACGTTGGAGATGTCGCTTCCAACGTCCGAATCGCTCCCGGCATAATATTGATCCTTTTCGCCAAGGGAGGTGATGATGTTCCAAGCTACAAAAGCCGAATCAACATTAGAAACCCTAGAAAGATATTCATCATTTAGGGTACATTTCAAAGCATGAATGGCTTTAGCATTAGCCTCAAAGTACTTGCTATTTAAACAATAATCATTATTAGTAGTAGCTGTTGGCCCAAAGGCCTTCCACCCTAGTTTTGATGATGATTAACTCATGTAGTTATGTTTACTAATAATCTTGTATTGTTTAAGTTTCAGATCATTAACCAAGATATTAGTTGGTGATTAGCTTCAACAAGGTGTTTGGAAGCTTATCATGGTGATTCCGGTGCCAAAGCTTAAAGATCATACCTTTGCACTCGGTGGATCGCGTTTGGGAGCAAGTCTACTTGAAGATGGAAGATCGTCAAGAGACTTAGGTATCCTAGTTTAGTATAGTGTGTTTAGATCCATTTGTAAAGCTTAGTATAGTTGATATGCTCAAGTACACATACACACACATTTCATGATTTGGATTTTGGTTTTCATGAATAGTTTGATCAAAACCAAGTTTACATGTTTTATATGTATATTAGATGTGCTCTATATACATACATGCTTATATGACTTATACAAACTTAGTTTGACGTACCTATTCATGTAGTTTTATGTTTTGGTATAAAACATATTTTGAAATTAAAGAATAAAAACTGTGATATATTTTGTGAATGTATATTGGACCTATGTCCATATGCATCATGCTTAATAATGTTCAGATATCATGTTTTTGTATTTCTATAAAGTTTTAGGAAAATCAGATTTCCTATTGAAAAGCCAAGTTTGATAAAAATACAAGAGTTTGTTTTTGATAAAAATGAGAAGAAACAAAAATGATTTCATATGCTTGATATTTGAGTAGAAATGATTATCACATATTTATATATCAATGCAATATGGTAAAAATATTTTTGGGAACTTTTAAGAGTGTTAAAAGATTTTTTTTACAAAATATTTTTTCCCAGTTTTTCAGACCTGGTGCTGGCTGTCAGGCCAGTTCGGTCGACTGGGTGGTCGACCGAATCAAGGTCCGGTCGACCGTGCAGTCGACCGACGTGCACAGACTTGTGCACGTCTGCAGCACAGTGGTCCGGTCGACCGGACGGTCGACCGCTGCAGAGAGCTCTGCTCTCTGTTTGTTTCGGTCGACCGGGCGGTCGACCGGAGGTTCCAACGGGTCAAAATATGACCGTTTGGACGGTCGACCGGCCGGTCGACCGTCAGGCCAGTCAGGCTGCCACATCAGCCTAACGGCTAGTTTTTCCTAGGGGCTATATATACCCCATTTCTCCATTGTTTTGGCTAAGATTTTTAGAGCTAAAAATTCCAGACTTTCTCTAGTGTTTAAAAGAATTTTTAAAAGAGTTTTTAAGCCAAAAAGATTTCATCTTATTTGTTTTTTGGGTTTTTGGAAAATCAAAGATAGCTAGGGTTTTGGGAGATTGTTTTGTTTTCATTTTCTATCTTTTACAAGTGATTTCCCAAGTAGTTTTTCTTTGTTGCTGGTTTCCAAAAACACCTTGTTTCCACACTTGAGCTATCACCTATCCTAATCTATTTAGGATCTTGTTGTTGTGGAAAAGAAAAGAGAAAAGAAAAGAGAGATTGTTTGTGGTTGAAAGAAACCACTTGTTGTAAACCCTCCTTGCTCTTGTGAATCCCTCTTCGGTAGAGGTGATCGGAGTGGTATTGGTTTGGATCCCTCATTGGTAGAGGCGATTGTGTTGTAAACCTCTTCGGTAGAGGTAGTGGTGTTTGTTGTTGGCTACGGGCCGTATCCCTCTTCGGTAGAGGTGGATTGTGGTTGTATAGCCTCGGTGGCTTTGTAAGGTTGAGAGAGGAGTTCGGTACTCCTATAGTGGATTGGAAATCCTACACGGTGGTGTAGGCGGGGATGTAGAGTTGGGTACTCGAACCTCGAAACAAATCTTTGTGTTAGCGTTTGATCCAATTTCTCTCAACTTTACTCTCTTTACTTTGTGCAAGCATCATTTCATTCAAGCATCATTCTTTCATTGCATACATATCTTATACATTGCTTGTGTTGCCTTGCATCTTTTATATTGCAATTCATTCTTATATGCTTGGCTTGATTGTGTGTATTTCATATTGCTTGGATTGCTTGTGTGTGTGTGCCTAACTTATACTCATCCAACAAGAGCTTCACATAGCACCTCAACCCATTTAAAGGGGAATCAAGGGGAGTTAGTCCAGAGCCTCGCAAGGGGAATTCGGCTACACTTGTTGTATTGTATTAGTTTGTGCATAATTTGCATTAGCTTCCGCATTTAGCGCACTTAGTTTTGCATTTAGTTTTAGATTAGCACTAACACCTATTCACCCCCCCTCTAGGTGTTTTTCAATTGGTATCAGAGCTAGTGCTCCTGATACTTAGGCTTAACATCCTAGGAGTGAGATCCATTTGCTTGCTAATCTATTTGTTTGCATTTGCTTGTTTGCACACATTTAGTTTACCATGGCCTTCATGACCCCACCTATGTATGACCCTTCCAACATTCATGTTTGGAAGATTAGGATGACCGTTTATTTGCAAACCCTAGGTCATAAAGTTTATCTTGCTATTACCAAGGAATCCTTCCTTAGTGATCGCGATCATATAGGGGCCAATGCACAAGCCCTAGAGGCTATTAGAAGCACACTTTCAAAAGAATATCTTTTACATGTTTCTAATATTGATTCCGCCTTTGCAGTGTGGAATTTATTGACAACTACAACCACCACCTCCGAGCTTCAAGTGCAAATCCAAAAGGAAGAGGAATCTAGTGGAGACTCCGAGTCACAATGCTTCATGGTCCAAGGGAATGACTCCCTTGAGGTACATTCGGAACTTCAACTAGATAGTGATGATGCTAGTTCTTCATGTAATGATTATGTTGATCCTCATGCCTTGAATGAAGAACTTTCCATAGTTTGTGAAAAACTAATAGAAAAATATAATTTGTTGAAAAAGAAAAGTCTAGGAATTGAACAAGAAAACAAGAGTTTGCATGCTAGACTTAACAATGTTTTGCAAGAGAAGGTTGAGGTCTATAATGAAAAGGATTCATTGAGATCTCAATTGGAACTTGCACTAAAGAAAATGAATTTTTAAAAACTAAAAATGATTGCCATGCTATTTTGAAGAAAAATGAAAATTTATCTTCTAAAGTTGATTTTGTTGTAAAAGAAAATAATTCTTTGAAAATAAAAATTGATTCTATTTCAAAGGATTTAGAAATTTGTTTAAAGAAAAATGAAATTTTGCAAAATAAAATTGATGCACATGTTTGCCATGCTAGTGTAGCTTCATCTAGTCTACCTAATGCATGTACCTCTTCTTCTAGGATTAATGATGATATTTGAATGTTAAAGAAGAGAGTAGATTGTTTGGGCTCCACTATGAGCCAATGTGCCATGAACCACACTCGCTTGGAAACCTTGGTTCGAAAGAAACAAGTTCCATACTTTATGCATGCACACCCTCCACGGCATACACATGCTCCTCACGGACACCATCAACACATGTATGCTCATGTGTACACTTGTACACATTGTGGTCGTACGGGCCACCTTGCTAAATTTTGCTATGATAGATTACATACTCCTAATTTAGCAAAGAATTTTGTTTGGGTTAGAGAAGGTACTAACCCCCATGGACCCAAAAGAGTATGGGTACCAAAGACCACCCCTCCTATTGTTTTTGATGTAGGTGTGGGCTCTCACATGACGTGAGAGTGATGACACCTGGAGTGGATGCGTTCCGGACTTAAAGGAAATCAATTGGATGCATCACTTTCAAGGGAAGTTTTGGTGGAGATGACCACCATGTTTTTGGAGACAAGGAGAGTTGCCTTCTAGGTTTTGGTAACAAATTCCTTACTCCCATTTATTGTTTACATGCTTTCATATTATTGTTTATAGCATGTTTTGAAGCTTTATAACATGTTTTTGATGTCTATGGATTAGTATGTTCATTCCATGTGTATTAGATCCTTGACATACATGTATAGTATTTGAGACACACTTGCTTATATGAACCCATATTTAGTGTTCTCACCTTTTGTTTAAGCTATAATGTACATCATGAATCTAATACATGTGAATTTACATAGTAATCATGTTTAGTTTTCTCATGATGATTTTGTTGTTTTATGCTTTATGTGGTATAAACTAGTTTAGATGTAGATTTTATCAAAACTTGCATGTATGCATGTACACATAGTGAGAACAAGTTGACTTTTATATGTTTGCACTTCATGCTCATTTGTACCCACTATATGCACATGTATAAGCTAGTTTTGATGATTCCTTCATTTATACTTGCTATGCCTATTTTCATGTTTTTACTTCATGTATATGTATTTTGAATTCAAACCTAATAAATATACATGTATACCCATGAGTCTTTTGCCTTCATGCAAATACTTTTAATAGACTCGTTTACGGTTGGGATATGTATGTATATTGTTAAATTTGGATGAATCATACATATACCTAGAAGTTTGATAAAAGAATTTTTGATGAATCTTTGCTTGTTTTATATAGCAAAATAATATTCGTGTTTGTTTTGATACTTCATGTTTTGAATATATGTTTAGATGGTAGTTTTCATTTAGACTATGATTTATATTTGTACATATGATGGGCTACAAACAAATCTATATATGTTTGGGATTGAATGCTTGTTTGTTCCCATTAGATGTGCTAGTATAGTCTAGTTTTGATGATTCATACATTTTAAACGTGTATTCCATTTTTGGTATTTGTTTTTATGATTATGAGTTTTCATTTCATGTATATGTGTATTTTGCCAAACTTGAAGATATACATGTATACCCCTTGAGTCATTTGCCTTTCATGCAAATATCTATTATGGACTCAAAGTGTGTTTAAGGGATATGTATGTATACTTCATGTTTGACAATTCATACATATACCTTGAAATGAAATTTGTTGATGAAGATTTAGTTTTTCTTGATTTTGTGTTTAATTGTTTAACTTCATGTATATGTCTATCTTGTCCAAACTATTAGATATACATGAATATCCTTTTTGAGCCACGTGCCTTCATGCATATATCCTTGTGGACTCGTTTGTATCTTGGATATGTATGTATACTTTAGTTTGTATTAGACATACATATACCTTGAAGGTTAAATATTTTTGATGATTTCTTGTTTAAAGGAATAATTGAACTTAATTGAACAAATTTTCATGATTGTGATCTCCATACTTGACTTGTACACTCACATTTATTATTTGCTCATGTTTTGTTTTCATGAGACATTTTTATGCTTAATTGGATTAGAGTGTTGATTATCATGTGGATTTCATTTTTATGAAAAATGATTTGTATTTATTCCTTGCTTGAAGGATTTCGTACTAGTTAACAAAACTTTTCATTTTAACTAGTTCATATTCTTCGTTATAATATGAGATATACACTTGACCCTATTCTTTCAATTGGTATCATTGAACACTTTTAATTGGTATCAATTTTTTGATCTTTTTGTATACTCATATATGTTTTGTATATGTATGCTTACTCTTTCAAGAATATCAATGTCAATTGGTATCTAATTTTCATACGTATATATACTTGTTTATGCTAAGCTTGAAAAAAAAAATTTCTATTGTTTGATTTGCTTTCAATTGGTATCTTAACAAGCTTATGCATATGTTTAGTTGGTATTTCATAAAGGGAGAGAAAATTTGATGTTGTCTTTCAATTGGTATTTGATTTCCACTCCCTTGCTTTATATTAAAATATAGTTTCAAATTGGTATCATATGTTTAAAAGAACACATTTCTCTTAATGATATCAAGATGTTTATGTTAAATGTTTTAAATTGGTATCTCAAAATTTTGTGTAAGGAAAACACATTTAATTTTCATTGCCTATATGTGTATAAATTCATGTTGAGTGTATCTTGTATTGAAGAGCTTGACAACTCTTCCTTTGTGGTACACGTGTGTAGGGGGAGCTTCACATCTCCTTTTATGCATTACATATTTTGTGTTATGTGAATTAGGGCGTGTCTTCCTTTCTTCATGTAACTCATATGTGTAGGGAAGCTAACTTAGCGTCTTCCTCTTCATGAATGTATATAGCATATAACATTTATTGATCTTTGTTTATTTTCATTTGGTATCAAGATGCTTCATTGACATATTTTTAATTGATATCATGTTTGTAGTCACCCCTTATTGACTTTGTTTTTGTTTTAGACAAAAAGGGGGAGACCATTGTTTGTATTGTTTTGTTTGACTAAAAAGGGGGAGAAAAATTTTTACCCCTCATTTTATTTATAGTTTTTGAATGTTTACCCCTTTGTTGATGATTGACAAAAAGGGGAGAATTATTTGTGAATTTTATATATATGCATAGTTATGTTTTTGCATATATTAAGTTTAATATAGTTTAATGTTTATTTGTTAATTGGTATCTAGAGCATGCTTTGCTTTAAATATTTCATTGGTATCTAGAACCTTTATTGTTTATGCATATTTGTGCATTCATGTTTTTAAGAGCCTTCATTGCATATTATTATGTTTATTTGGCTATGCATGAGTTAAGGGGAGCTCTTTACTTTAATCCATGCATATATAACTCCATGAGTTTTGTCATCATCAAAAAGGGGGAGATTGTTGGCCCAAAGGCCTTCCACCCTAATTTTGATGATGATTAACTCATGTAGTTATGTTTACTAATAATCTTGTATTGTTTAAGTTTCAGATCATTAACCAAGATATTAGTTGGTGATTAGCTTCAACAAGGTGTTTGGAAGCTTATCATGGTGATTCCGGTGCCAAAGCTTAAAGATCATACCTTTGCACTCGGTGGATCGTGTTTGGGAGCAAGTCTACTTGAAGATGGAAGATCGTCAAGAGACTTAGGTATCCTAGTTTAGTATAGTGTGTTTAGATCCATTTGTAAAGCTTAGTATAGTTGATATGCTCAAGTACACATACACACACATTTCATGATTTGGATTTTGGTTTTCATGAATAGTTTGATCAAAACCAAGTTTACATGTTTTATATGTATATTAGATGTGCTCTATATACATACATGCTTATATGACTTATACAAACTTAGTTTGACGTACCTATTCATGTAGTTTTATGTTTTGGTATAAAACATATTTTTGAAATTAAAGAACAAAAACTGTGATATATTTTGTGAATGTATATTGGACCTATGTCCATATGCATCATGCTTAATAATATTCAAATATCATGTTTTTGTATTTCTATAAAGTTTTAGGAAAATCAGATTTCCTATTGAAAAGCCAAGTTTGATAAAAATACAAGAGTTTGTTTTTGATAAAAATGAGAAGAAACAAAAATGATTTCATATGCTTGATATTTGAGTAGAAATGATTATCACATATTTATATATCAATGCAATATGGTAAAAATATTTTTGGGAACTTTTACAAGTGTTAAAAGATTTTTTTTACAAAATATTTTTCCCAGTTTTTCAGACCTGGTGCTGGCTGTCAGGCCAGTTCGGTCGACTGGGCGGTCGACCGAATCAAGGTCCGGTCGACCGTGCAGTCGACCGACGTGCACAGACTTGTGCACGTCTGCAGCACAGTGGTCTGGTCGACCGGACGGTCGACCGCTGCAGAGAGCTCTGCTCTCTGTTTGTTTCGGTCGACCTGGCGGTCGACCGGAGGTTCCAACGGGTCAAAATATGACCGTTGGACGGTCGACCGGCCGGTCGACCGTCAGGCCAGTCAGGCTGCCACATCAGCCTAACGGCTAGTTTTTCCTAGGGGCTATATATACCCCATTTCTCCATTGTTTTGGCTAAGATTTTTAGAGCTAAAAATTCCAGACTCTCTAGTGTTTAAAAGAATTTTTAAAAGAGTTTTTAAGCCAAAAAGATTTCACCTTATTTGTTTTTGGGTTTTTGGAAAATCAAAGATAGCTAGGGTTTTGGGAGATTGTTTTGTTTTTCATTTTCTATCTTTTACAAGTGATTTCCCAAGTAGTTTTTCTTTGTTGCTGGTTTCCAAAATCACCTTGTTTCCACACTAGAGCTATCACCTATCCTAATCTATTTAGGATCTTGTTGTTGTGGAAAAGAAAAGAGAAAAGAAAAGAGAGATTGTTTGTGGTTGAAAGAAACCACTTGTTGTAAACCCTCCTTGCTCTTGTGAATCCCTCTTCGGTAGAGGTGATCGGAGTGGTATTGGTTTGGATCCCTCATTGGTAGAGGCGATTGTGTTGTAAACCTCTTCGGTAGAGGTAGTGGTGTTTGTTGTTGGCTACGGCCGTATCCCTCTTCGGTAGAGGTGGATTGTGGTTGTATAGCCTCGGTGGCTTTGTAAGGTTGAGAGAGGAGTTCGGTACTCCTATAGTGGATTGGAAATCCTACACGGTGGTGTAGGCGGGGATGTAGAGTTAGGTACTCGAACCTCGAAACAAATCTTTGTGTTAGCGTTTGATCCAATTTCTCTCAACTTTACTCTCTTTACTTTGTGCAAGCATCATTTCATTCAAGCATCATTCTTTCATTGCATACATATCTTATACATTGCTTGTGTTGCCTTGCATCTTTTATATTGCAATTCATTCTTATATGCTTGGCTTGATTGTGTGTATTTCATATTGCTTGGATTGCTTGTGTGTGTGCGCCTAACTTATACTCATCCAACAAGAGCTTCACATAGCACCTCAACCCATTTAAAGGGGAATCAAGGGAGTTAGTCCAGAGCCTCGCAAGGAGAATTCGGCTACACTTGTTGTATTGTATTAGTTTGTGCATAATTTGCATTAGCTTCCGCATTTAGCGCACTTAGTTTTGCATTTAGTTTTAGATTAGCACTAACACCTATTCACCCCACCCCCTCTAGGTGTTTTTAGTAGCAAGATAAACATGAATTCCTAAGGCCTTGAGGTACAATGACATCTTAACCTTTCAAATTTGGATGTTAAGAATGTCAAAGGTGGGTGGTGACATGAAGTCCATGGTGTGTGTACAAAATCTTGTGATTAGCCTAAAATGAGGATCTTTAACTCTAGGTTGTTAGACCCAAATCAGAGTACCAAGCTCTGATACCAATTGTAAGTTCACCTAGAGGGGGGTGAATAGGTAATGGCTAATCTAATGGTCACTTAATGCCTAATAATGCGGAAGCTAAAACAATTATGACCTAATTAAAACTTTTACACTAAACACTATGTATAACACAAGAGTGTTGCCGAATTCCCCGTGAAGGGCTCTGGACAAACTCCTCTAGATTCCCCTTGAATGGGTTAAGGTGCCGCGTTGGCTCTCTTGGTTGAATACAAGTGTTAGCAACAATCCCACGCAAGTATATCAATTAAGCACAAATGAATATATCAAGTATATAAAGATAGACAATAAATGAGTGCAAGATATAAATAAGGGAGAGAAAGAGAGAAAAGGCAATCGCAAACACAAAGGGTTTGTTTCGAGGTTCGAGCACACTTGCTCTACATCCCCGCCTTCGACACACGAAGGATTTCCACTATGCAAGATCCCAATGGATCTCTCCCCGGTGCCGCAACACCTACAAGCCCTCGGACTCCCTAGTCCCGTACACACGCAAGCTCACTAGCTTGCCGAGGCCGCACCTCAAACCACCGAGTCCACACAAGAACTCTAAACCACCGCGAGCACACTTGCCCGCCTCCTCAAAGAACAAAGAAAAGATCTTTGGTGATCACAACACTTTGATCACCTAAAGACAATCTCACTACAACACTCCTATAGGATGATATAGCAATGGATAGCTCAAGTGTTTGTGTGAGAAAACAAGGATTGAGAATGGTGGAAGAAAACTCAAAGAATCACTTAAACACTTTTGATAAATCTTCCCTTTAGATTGGAAGTATTTGCTCTCAATATGTGGAGAAAACTCTTTTAATAGAATGGGAAAAACTGGCTCAAAGCTCTCCTAAAATCTTGGCTCAAAATAATGACAAGACCCTCAAATTTATAGGCCAGAAAAATATAGCCGTTGGGGTCTGTCAGGCCTACCGGTCGACCGGTCCGGTCGACCGCCAACGGTCAAAAATCCGACCGTTGGAGTCTCCGGTCGACCGCCCAGTCGACCCAAAAGAACAGAGAGCACTGCTCTCAGTTCCGGTCGACCGCCCGGTCGCCCGGCATCCTGCCAGGACAAACGTGCACGTCCGTGCACGTCGGTCGACCCCACCGGTCGACCGACTTCAGAGTTAGTCGACTATAAAGGAAGCAAGTCGACTTATCTGAAGCCTGAAACAGTTTTCTGGGATTAAAAAGTTTGTCTTTTTGGCTCAAATAAAATCCCATAAATACATAGAAAATCTACAAAAATAGTTTTACCAATTTACTTTGATATACAAACATGCTTGCACAAAATCAAGACATGTTATAAAAGATTGGACTATTTTTGTAACTTGGAAATATTTGGCTCATGATAAAACTGTTTTCCAAAACAATATTTTTCCAAAACATGTTTTTCCAAATCTTCATCAAATACAAAAACAAGATATACTTTTAAAGCATAGTGTGTATGGATATGATCCACTACACAATCAAGATGAAATATCTATGTTTTTGACAATAAGCATAAACATGGTTTTGGTTGAAAGATGTAAACATGAATACCAAAATCCAAATAACATTTTGTCACAAGGAAAACATCTTTTCTAAACAAAAAAAATCTTTTCTAAATCTGAAAATTCTTTTATGAAAAGACAATTAAATCAAGAGAGTGTGTGTGATATGTACTTGAGCAATCCACCAACTATTCTATCCTTTACATTTTATCTAAAAATAAAAATCTTATACCTAGACACAAGTCTTGATCTTGAAGTCTTCCCTTGAAGTCTTCTCATCATCTTGACTTGGTCCAAGCTTGATCCAAAAGCTCCTTGGATCACACCGTGCTAGCTCCAAATCTTGACATTTTATCCTTTATTGAGCTATGCACCTACTAAGATCTTGATAATGAATCTGTCACTAATTAAACACAAGATCATTAGTAATATAACTACATGAGTTGATCATCATCAAAACTAGAGTGATGGGCCTTTGGGCCAACAACACACGGCTTTATTTGATGGTTTAAAGAGTTTTTCAAAAAGTTAATTTTATATAAGAAATAAGTTTATGAAAAGAAGTTTTGAAATACTTTAGATTTGATGGGAAATCAATTTTATTATGGATTAAATCTCAAAAATGAGTTTTACCGTTTGAAATATGTAGTGGAGTTTATCCATATATATTAGATCTCAAAAATATCTCAAAAAACTTATTTTTTGTGTGATTTATGAAATTAAAATTGATATTATACAAATTTTGAAAAATCAGTTTTCACTAAACTATTTTCAACAGCCTTGCTTAACACTGTCGAAAACAGATCTCATAGTGTGCACGTTTTTGTGTTTTAAGTTGTAGAACTTTCGACAACCTTTGTGCATGCTTTCGACAGCTGTAGTGGTCAATTTTGACTCGCATCAAGATGATGACAAGTGTCCAAGCTACAGAGTGATTCCCCGAGAAATCCACAACCTTCCAGAGTCCATCCATAGCTTCCGCTACATCCAACTTTCCCGAGGTCACAGTCCTTCATCTCGAAGATCTTTCCATCCCTGAGCTACCCTCCATCCCGAAGAAGACATCCTCCGTCTGGAGCCACATTCCACCACTCCGAGGTCTTTACCTTCTCGAGATCTTTCCTGCTCCAAAAATCTCCAACTCTAAGTCAGAAGCTCCAAACATTAGTCCACTGAGATCTCCGCCTACTGTTACACTGCTCCATCTCCCCACGTTCATAACATGTAAATTGTAATGCCCCTTTTAGCATGGGCAGTTATAGACAGTGGCAGATTTTTCGGTCTGTGTTAGCAATCACAACTATTACAACAAATCCAGCACGTTGAGATCATGCAGTTATAACAGTCCGTCAATTACGCCTCCATGTAGGCATCCATGTCAGGTATATATGATCATTCTTCTCAAAGGAGAAGGGGATCACTTCCCTAATCCTCATAGCGCGCACATATTATCACACTAGCAGTTTCATATGCTAGTTCATCCGTCACACTAGCAGTTTCTTGTGTTAGTTCATCCATCCACTAGTAGTTCCATGCGCTGGTCCATCATCTACTAGTAGTTTTTCATCCATCACACTAAAAGTTTTCCTATTCTAGTCATCACAGTTCCCTGTGCTAGTCCACCTTTCCACTACACCAGCAATTTTCCTCTGACGGTCATTCCTACCGTTTTACCTACTGATTCTCAAGCCCGAGGGTCTTAGGTTGGCACCACACCGGTGCTCCTAACTTAAAATGTGTCCTTTCTCGTATGTGTTCTGACAGGTATCACTCGGAGAGCGCCTCAAATGGCTTATGGTGGGTTTGATCCACGGTAAGCCGGTTTTTATCCATTGCAACAGCATTTCCAGAAAGCTTAGAAAAGTTCAGAACAGACTCATTTTTGACAACAGTAGTAGTGTTTTTAGTAACTATCGAAAAGAGCTTTTGACATCTCAGATTTAGCCTTCAACAGCGTTTTTCAGAAAGTTTAGTCTGTCTTAGAGTTGTTCAGATCTTCAACAGCTTTCTCTGATTTTCTATAGCTTTTCATTGAAAAATTGTCACTATCGAAAGTGTCTTCAATAGCCAATATAGAACTTCCGAAAATGAATTTCTAGATTTTAAAATTATAGCTGTAGTGACCATTGACTGTCGAAAATCCTGCACCAGTTTTCGACAGCTAGTTTCACGTTTTTGCAGATTTTTAGCAAACATTTTCTAATTGTGTTGCAATATAATATAATCATTTTTATAGAGTTTTAACAACAGTTTTTTTACAACAAGTTTACAAAGTTTACAGAGCTAATCCACCTTCAAATTTCTCTAGTTTTCTCAAATGATTTCTACGCCTATTCTTCTAATCTCTCTAAATTTGTCACTCACAAGCTTGAGCCTCCAAGTCTCATTCTACATCTCAGGGTTTGTTAATTGTGAGAGTTTCTCTCTGATCGGAGTGTGATCACATTTGTTCTCTTTTTTTTGTTGTAAACCTCAAGTGAAAGAGGTTGTGAAAAGTCAGCCTTGAGGGATCACATTGTTGTAGGAGTTGAGGCTCCAGAGTTGATCCAAGAAGGACCTTATTGTGGGAGTTGCAGCTCCAAGATGTGATCTTGTGGGGTTACGTTGTAAGCATATTTCAGTTTCGTGAATTGATTATAGTGCCTACATCTCCACAAGAGTTGGAGACGAGGACCTAGATCAGTGGATCGAACCTCGAAAATAAATCATTGTGTTTGCTCTTTCTTGACTTTATCTATTTATCTCTGCTCAATATTTGTTGTTTATAGTTATAATTGCATACTAATTGTGATTAAGCTTGTTTATTGAAACTTGTTATAATTGCTTTACTTTTGAGATTTAGTGTGTTTGTTACAAATAGATTTTAATTTTCAAATAAATTGATAGCATCACCTCTTCATCCCCCCCCCCCTCTAGGTGATTTTCAATTGTTTGGTTATATTATCACTATAAATCCTAGTTGTTGTCGGCCAACTTATCACAGAATGACAGTGTGTACCCTATGTAAACCAGATGGTTCAACATGTTGACCCATTGGGATGTGACATTGTCTAAATTCTACCCATCATATAATTTTTGAAACTATATCATAATTCATACAACTACCCATGCTGGAAGAATTGCTTTTATTGATATACCTGATCATTCTAAATTGATTAATTTATTGGAGAATTGTTTCCACAGCATGATCATAAAAGTTAGTCTAGTTGTTGATTTATTTGTTGCTTTGTGTACATGCATGAAGGTCAATTTACTCAAGATATGTTTATTCAAGTGTGGTAACCCAAACTCTAAAAGATGATTAACTGTAACTGAAAGTAATTAATCATAGAAACTACTCTGAAATTATTAGTATAATTGCATCCCTAAGAATTTGGGCCTAAGTTGTAAATTACATTATAGAAGGGCTACGTGAAAAGTTGTTTTTTCTTATCCCGCAAGATTTTGAGACTTGGGCCCGAGTATTGAGCTCTATAATAGAGCCTAAAGTTGCATATACCAAAGAACTGAACCAACAAAAGTAAGAGCAAAGTTGACAGTGAGAAGAAGAATAAGTAGAAAGATAAAAGAGGAAGGAGAAGGCCATCAATTTAAGGTAAAGTTCTCAAATTTCCTTTCAAAATTATTGTCTCAATTGGCCAAAATTACTTTAGTAAAAGAAGAGTAGGCCATGCCTTCCAAAGTTTATTAGAGAGAGAAAGGATGAAAGAAAGAATTTTCCCAGCAACAGAGATCACCGACCTCGACCCTCACCGGCCGACGACCAACTCCAGTGGGTAACCATTCTAGCCCATCAAAACCCAACCATTGGTTTGGGTGCAGGCAGAGAAGCCCCTAGTTTATTTCAGCCTCTGGCTCAAAAGAAAGTATTTGAGAATTGAGTCCAAAAGGTTTGTAGATCATTTCAAAGGTCAAAATATAAAATAAATTCTATAAGATAATTGGATATTAGTTCTATGACAAACTAAAACTTAAACCGACCAAGATAGGCATAGAAGAACGATCCATAGAAAATTACAAAAGAGTCCTTAATTTGCAAAAATTGCAAACAGATCCATTTGATGATAGATTAAACATGTCACAAAAGTTCAACAAATCCACAAGAGTTGTAGGCTAGTGTGAGCCGCCAAATTAACAATGAATTGAAGGTGGATATGCGGCGATGAGCATACGTGTTAAGTAGTAATTTTTAATATTTAAATAGTCAATAGTATAGGATACTGTAACTGAATGGAAACAATAGTAGAGAGAGCCATCAATCCTCGAGAGGAGAGTACACTTCTTTCACTAGTTTATTTTGAAAAACTATTTACATAAAACAGACAATTCATTAAAAATATAACTCATGTTTTTAATTGTGAAAGTGATGGAGCAGACATGATATGTTTGATATACTCACATGCTTAAAAATTATACTATCTCATGCTTTATGTGATTTCCAAACATGTATATAGCTAATATCTCTCATATCGTTTAAAAAGTTAAATCATCATTGCAAGTGAGATTTGAAAATGCATTTTGAATTATGTTACTAATATAATTTGAAAGGCTTTTTAACACTAAGCAATTTGAGATGAATCTAAGTGTTATTATCATGTAACAAGCAACAGTGTAGTGGATTTAATATGTATTATTGAAAGTATTGTGAATTTCATGCTCATCAAGTAATTCAAAAGTAATGTGTTCTCAACAAGCATAGTGAATCTATATGAGCTAAGACTTTATTGTTTCAAAGTGAATGTGCTATATGAGAAGTGATGGGTATTGTTTTCGTATTTTAAAACCCCATCAGAATTCAACTATAGAGTGATTGAATTGATAATTATGTGCACGTGAGCTAAGTGTCACATCATAAAAAATTGAGATAAGACCCGTTTACAGTGCTCTGTATTGTTGATGTAATGTAAGCCTGTCATATGGGACCAATTGAATGACCTTGGGGCAAAGTATAAGTGTTCTTAGAGAGAATGAAAGTGGCCTTCGGATAAAGTGAAGTGGCTGTCAGCAACCTAAGGGAGGCTAGGATACAATTGGTACCCAGGTGACAATTAAGTGATCATGTGCTCATGTCATGGATAATAATTGTAACATTAGTGTGAGATATAAGGGTACATTGTAATATTATTAGTATATGAACACCATCATTCATAAGTGAAGTTTTTATGTTACTTTTACAATTTGAAGTGCATGATTCTCACCTTATGATACATGCTAGATGAAAAGTGTTATATTAGTTAGGATAAATTGCAAAAAAGGTACATAAGTTTTGAAGAAATCTCAAAATGAGTACCAAACTTTGTTTTCTGTCAAAATGAGTACTAGGCCCCCACTTCCATTAGTTTATTAAACTTTTCGTTAGTTTGGTTGGCTAGTCACGTGTGAGGCACGTGCCTCAAACTTGGGGCCAAAATAACCTTCTTATTAACCTCTTAACAACAACTCCCATTTTTATTTCAAAATAGAACCCATCAACTCTCTCTCACACACAAAATAAATTGTCACCAGACCCTCTCTTTCTGTTGGGTTCTTCAACCAAGATATTTTGTCCTGACTCAACAGGTTGATATCAGTAATAGAATTTGGCTAATCCTTGGAATCTTATAAATTTAAAGCTATTTTCTATAGCCGGCCCTTTTATAGTCATGGTGATGTTCCAAGGAAATGGTCGAATTCGGCTGTGTAGTCTTGAACTGACCTGCTACCCTGGCAAAGGTTGTGCAGTTTATTTAGTAGACGATACTTATAGGAGTCGGGAAGGTATTTCTTCCTTAAGTTTTTGTTTCATTTCCTCCCAAGAGTATGGAAGTCCCACGCTTAGTGTACTCTCTCTACCAAAGTCCAATAAATCCTAGCTGACTCTAAAAGTCTCATCCTAGCAAACTTAACCCTACTCTCCTCTGTGAACCTATATCAATCAAAATAGTAATCCAAGTCTGTCATCCAATCACTAAAAATCTTCGCGTCAAGAGTACCATCAAATGTGAAAGGATCTATCTTAATCCTACGGATTGTAATCTTCTTCATCCCTACGTCTATTGGTGTTCTCCTCTCTCCTATTTTGAGTGTCATCTATTTAGTTCTCCTCATCATTCTTATTTTCTGAGCCTTCAACTTTAAGTTTTAAATCTTTAAGCTCTTTAAGGATTAGATCTAGTTTGTACTCTAGATGATCAGATGAATAAGCTTTACCATTACGAAGCAGCATGCAATATGCAATACAAGCAATCACATGAATGCAGGATAGTTTTCTAAGTTTCACTAGATGCATGCACTATATGATCAACCGAAAAAAATTTCCTAATGGTTTCTAAAATGACGATGTAGAAAATGATTCCTAAAGTGAATATGCAACATGCAGTAAAAAAAAAAAAATTAAAAGCAACTAATATAACTAACAGTAACCACAAAGACACAATAGATATGAAAAATATCGTAACAGTGGGAGGTGAGATTACAATGTACCCAAAGGCCCTTAAAAACAATAATATCGAGTATTGGCTCCAAACAAGGGCTTGTAGAGGCCGAACTTGTTGCTCAAAAGCTACGAAATTCTTCCAGTATCTTTGAGACTTAGCTGCTGATCCAACGCTTCAAACGAAACTCGAATCAGACTCTGAACGGGCCTAAAACAGACTTCGGAACGAACTGATGTACTGTTGTTAACTACGTGAACAGTGACAACTCAGAAACAAGCTGAAGATGTCAGCTTTGAGCCGCTGATGTCAGCAAGGCTCAGTCGGCTCGACTTGGCTCGGCGGCTGAGTCAGCCCTGCTCCGAACCGGCTTGGATTAAGCCGAATGACGTCAGCAGCCGCTAGGCGGGTCAAGTCGATTGTGAAGCGGATCGGGTCTTTCGCTGGTCTAACAACTTAAATCCAATAAGTAATTGATTCAGGTTTGACTGTTGAAAACCCACAACCTGTTTTCCCTTTTCTTTCTCAACCGATGCTTGGGTGACCCTAGCAGGGCGTTCTTCGTGGGTGGAGACAGTGACATTGGTGAGGGCTCGACGACGTCCAAGGACGAGGATGAGAGCGTGGAGGAGGCGGTGATGCTCGGCGGCTCGTCGACGAGATCTCAGGAGGAGATCGGAGGCGGCGGTTGTCGACTACGAGGGGGGACTTGGTCAACAAGGTCTCTGGGTACTGCGACTATCGATGACACTAGAATTGGAGGCGGGTGGAGGTCGCGGTGAGGTCTGTTGGAAGGAGACAAGGTTGGAGGAGCTCAAGAGTTTGTAGGAGGATGTCGTGGAGGGTAAAGGTCACGGCGAGGAGAGGAGATCTGAGGAAGATCAAGGGCAGCAAGATCTAGGCGTTGGAGGATCTTGGCGACGAGGAGGGCGACAATGGTGGTGACGGAGATGGTGCGATGGCGTGATGGTTGGGGGATCTGAGGCGAGGAAGATCTGAAGCTGAGGAAGGTCTGAGGGGAAGAAGAACAGTAAAAAAATATTTTTTTCTTTTTTCTTTTGATTTTCTATTATTTTCTTCTCTCTTTTTTAATCTGATTTACGGTTTTGGATTTTTTTTAAAACTAAGAAGAGGAGAGAAAGGAGGAAGGGATCTAGGGTTTTGGAAATTTGTGGAGGCTAGGTTTTTTTTGGAGGGGGAGTTTTTTTTTTTGTTTGTTTGGAAGAAGACAAAAGCAGGAACCTAGTACTGATACCAAATTGATGTAGAACGGGTAAGGGGAAAGAGAAAAACAAATTTAGGATTTTTAAGATAAGATAGATTTTAGTTTCAACACCAAGGAGATCGCTCTCCCACTCAGCACATCACCGTGCCCAGATTCAAATACAAAGAAGGATTGCAATGCAAAATTTGAATTTTCTTAAATCAACTGAAGTGAAAAATCAACTACAACACACTTGGATTTTTATAGGCCCATGCAACTAGAATTTTTGTGTCATACCCGATATGGGACTAAACAAAGGAATAAAAAATCATGTTCAAAGTATGAAATAATAGTAGGAGAATCACGATATCAAGAAGAAAGAAAATGCAATCATCACATAGTAGAAATGTTGCACATTCTGAACTCCGAATATACACTTATACACTGGCAACTATAGGTGAGACTATTCTTGCTTCTGGCTTTTCCAAGTGACTCTAATCTTTTCTCTATCTTGTCTTACATGACAGTTCTTGTGCACGTGCATTAACCTTACACCTAATTCTCTTTTCTTGACTGAATGAGTTTGCCCTATATATAGAAACACATTTTTTTATCACGTACCACAGCTGTATTCGATATCTTTTAAAAGTTCCTCTGTTCATTGCCATCATGCATTTGATGTAATCACCTCAAAAGGATGGTCCATTTCCCTCACACTCCCTCTATTTTATAGCTAATTTTAAGTCTCTTCAGATCCCATCGTCCTCCTCTGCATTTTTATTCACCAATCTTCTTTCTTCTAGATTGTTGTGGAAGCAACTTCCATGTTGTGTATTTCAGAAATATACGCATGTATGCACATATCTTACATATGTTTACGTGTGTGTGTGCGCGCGCACATTTACATATGGATGTGCATGTGATGATTAAGTCTAAATTTTTGTGGACTAATTAGCAGTAACATATAACAAACAAAAACTCAAAAGACATAACAGAGGAAAAGATGCACCTTAAGCTAGTATTCACAATGCTTTGAAATCTGGTAAGACGGCTCTTACAAAGCAGTACTTCCACAACTCTCCAGCCTGCCCAGTTATGTTCCACTTATTCCCTTATTCATGTGTAATAATATTAAAAAGTTGAAGCAAGTAACAGTATCAGGTACCAAGCTTGCTGCAGTTATCTGTTTGTATTTTCTTAAAAAGTTCAAGAAGTTTAATTGAAGTTGTCACGTAAAAACCCCAAATTAAGTGATATAAGAAAGGATAGATTTTTATCTTTATAGAACAAGAAAAACAGCAAAGCTTTATCTCAAACTTTAGGGTTAGATACATGAATCATTTTCCTTGTGCAGCTTTGTTAACGGACATCTCCTCAATTAACCTAACATAGGGGCACCACAGGAGAAGGTGATCCACTGACTCAATGTTAGAACTCTGGAAGTTGTTGTGTTGGGTCATGGCCACATTCGATTTTCTCATTGTGGTCTCTGTGGTGCATAAAGAGTTATGTGTCGAGAAGTTGGGATTTTTTTTTTGGGGATATTGCTACAGCAGCCATATGCTGGGACTTTTAGAGGAAGATAAATAATAGAAGCTTCCATATGCAGCAACCAAATAACATCTTCCTCTATTAAACTGTATTTTTTTAGTTACCTGCTTTATGTTCATTGAGGCCTATCTCTAGTCCCTATAGCCTTATTAACAGAAAATCTATCACTCCAAATTGGAGCACTTATTGCCAATTATCCTATGTTGCACATACCAAACCGTTTATCGTTTACCCCTCATTTTAGCCTCATGGGGGCTACCCCTAGCTCCTTATAAATGCACTCATTTCTGATCCTATCTCTCAGCCATGGTTTCAAATATCGGCCTACTCCAATACAACATACATATCAGCAATATCATATCAGGATTGAGGTACCAAATACAATATTCACGCCATAATATTGCTCAATATCGGGGCCGATATTGCTGATATAGGCAACATTTACGATGTTGATGGCCGACATTGACTGACACCAAAACCGAGATTTTAAACCATACTCTCAACATATTCCTACTCATCCAACTCAACATTTTCATTTCTGTATGCATGACAATTTAAAATCAATGGTTTTTGAAATGGGAGCAAGACTAAAAAGTTTTAGCAAACAACAATTAAAGGAAACAATTTTGCTACAAGTTTTCATTGTATTTTTTTTTTAAAGAAGTTCAAGCAATCCAGTATGGAGTTATGTGCCTACATCTACATCCATAAATACAGGAACATCAGTAGTTAGAATCAAATAGTTGCAATCAGATTCAAAATGAAGAATTTCTGAGAATTCTCTAACCAAAGGATCCTCAGAAAAGTGAGAACTAATCAACATAAAGTTTGTTATCAAGGTGGTCAATTTATCATACCCTCAACAACATGTGTTACAAAACAATGAGTCGACAAAAAATTTGTCATCTCAAATTTGGGGTCAACATTCTTGACACGTGATGAGTATAATAATAATACAAGAATGGGGATGCTCGAAAGGTGCCCACGGGTGACGACGAGCAGCCCTATCCAAACCAATAATACAAAAAGTAAATGGGACTACCTACTAGCTGGAAAGACAGTTAAATAGTCCTCTGTCTAGAAATAAGAGGTCCTTTGGGCCTGCCCGAGGTGCGCAATTCTACCCTCTCAGGAGAGCTTCTAAATATCGGACATTGGGATCGTATCGGATGGGGGTTTTTCATATCAGATATCAGATATCGGAGAAATATCGGGGATATGCGCGCATATCGGACGTTCATATCAGAGTCATCGGACATTATATAATAAAATATTGATAACTAAAAGTTGGTATAATGTCATAGATATCATCTACCAAATAAAAATGATGTAATATGCATGCAAAGACAGTAAAAAAATAATATACATTTGCACGCAGTTGTGAGTCGTGCAATAGATAAGTTATTTCATGGAATTAAAAAATATAAAATTAGAAGTTGTATAATCTACTTACTTGAAATCAATGAACGAAAAAGATAATAAAAGAGATGAATCCTTGCGTCAATTCACGGAGGAGAAAAATGAGGACTCGACTTTTATCGAGCCCTAACGATGTAAACAATACTTATATAGTCGGATGACGGGTCGGGTTTGGGTTCAATGCTGACAGGTTCAAAACAACGAACCCAATTAAAATAAATCCATATCGGCCGATTTTGCACCGACTCATATCAAGCAATTTATCGACTGATATTTTAAATATTGGCCATTTTTTACTGCAAACGATATGGGCGAACGATTTTCCCATATCGTATCGACAGCAGGCAAAAAATGAGATATCGGACGATATATCAACCGACTTAGCTGATATTTAAATAGTGCTCTCAAGTTCACTTGCTTTTCCTTTGAGCAGTGCCTAACTTGAGTGTCAGAGGGGATCACTGGAGCAATCTAGCCCCCAACTGACCGTGCTTCGTCTTGTAGGTTCAGCAATCAAGATCTCGCAGAGTTGATAACGCATCAACACACTTCTAGATATCCCTTTGGTTTATACAAAACAATAACAACCTACTATAAATGGTGAATTCATGATTCATAATTTATTATCTCATTAATTGATAATACTACCTCAATTAACTTTCACCGATCATTCAAAAAGACATTATTTATGTCATTTCTTATATATTGATTTATCCTACAATTCAAATTATTTTGTGAATCAATGAATCCTATATTGTGCCGAATATATGTCATTTAAGCCTAATTGTTATCCTATCTCATTTCCACATAATTATTAATTAATGAAATATATCGAGGAAATAATAACCAGTTATACAGAGAAGATAGATTATGAAGAATTTGGACTAGTGAGTTACTTCCAATTATATTAAGGAACTAATGTAATATTGAGCCAATTAGAGAGTAAATTGTGATTAATACTAAATGAAGGATGTGTTTATAAATTTTTAGATTAAGATTTGGTTTATTGGATTAGGATGCAATTCGGTTATAATCAAATCTAATAAAAAAGGAAAAAGATTGCATGATATAAGATGTTCTCAAACTCTGTCACAAAGATAATATCGTTATGATGGCTCATCTATTTAGGAGAGGAAAAAAAAAGAATGCAACTAGAAAGAAGAAGGGCGAAAGAAGCAAGATATTTTAGAGAAATTAATTGAAAATGTGAAGGTAAGAAACTTTGAGTTTAGTAATTTTAGTCTCTTGATTTATGAGCTGTTTGGATTTCAACATAGATTTAGTTGTTTATTTATCTATTCATATCTTGCAATAATTTTGAGGTTTATTTCATTGATAGCAATGGGGGAAAAGAAAAATGGATCTTGAAGTTTGAGACAAATTTTCTATTCAATTAAAGATCTTCTGTTGTCGGCATTGAAACTCTACTTCATTATAAGTTATGAAATTGTTAGAAAGATGAATTGTTATCAATTCTTTGTTAGGGGAGACAGTTGGGGGTGAGGGATATCATTGGAGTGACAGACATCTTGCTACACCCTACTGTAAGTGATGAATTCATGACTCATAATTTACATTTTTCTCATCCCTCTTTTAATTGATATTACTATCTCTCATTAACTTCCACAGATCATTCAGAAAGACATTGTTTATATCAGTTCTTATATATTGATTTATCCTACAATTCTAATTATTTTGTAAATCAAAGGGTCCTATCTTGTGATGAATATATGCTAGTTAAGCATAATTGTTATGATATATGATGTCCACATTGTCCCTATTAGTGTGTAACACAAGAAAGGGTATTCTTGTAATCTTCTGCTTATCTATTAACTATATAAAAAGAGGTTAATTCCCATCTAGCGTAAGTCGTCTATTTCTCAAACTCTAACATGGTATTAGAATGACGCTAAGCGGTTGTTGCATCTTCTCGCCTTCAACCAATCTACTTTATAATTGTTTCTTCTCCTTTGCAAATTGTGCTCCTCTACATCTTCTATTTTTTTCTCCCATCTCAAACCAAAAAATAATGTGATGAAGAGAAACTGTGATGCTGTTCATCTCCAAGAATATTCGTGGGTACTATTCACCGCGAAAAGTAATTGTGGGTTTTGTTTATCTCCAAAATCTTAGCCGACCACCTCCTCCATAAAAAAAACCTAGTCGGCCACTTCTCCATCGTGAGACAATCCCGCCGACGACTTCTCTGCATCATAAAAAAGTAATCGCTTTCAAGTTCCAAAACCCAAGATGTCTTCATGCTCAAAACCCTAGCCACGGGATTATATGAAAAAACCAAGTCAACCGGAGTGTGAAGTGTTGATCGCATTAAGATATAATTAACTTACTTTCAATAACATTCATATTAATCTATCCTTAGTACATATCATACTATTATTTGGAATCCTCAGATGATGAAACAAATAAGTTATTTATTGCGACTTGTTTCTTTCTCGTTGTATGACCTAACGGATTTTTCCTATTAGAATCATTTATCATCGTCCCTTGTGCTTCTGGTTCATTCCTTTTTACAAAAGTTATTTGTCATGGTCATTTACTTGTGGCCTCCGTAGCTCACCTGATGTGAAACTAGGACCCTATGGTGTGTGTATCAGTGATAGATATGAATTCGACAACGCTTCACCAAAATTTATGATTTTCGGTAGGAAATTTCTAAAACTAACAATATCACAAGATGGATTTTAACAACGATTTGCAATTGTCGTGTCTAGATAATTCTAATCTTAAGAACCCAAAACAATAATCAATTAATTTGTTCAGTCCCGTTTACAATATCAAGATCAATAAATGACAAGAATTACTCAGAATCACACATATTCACATTTATAGTGGACAACAGATTAACATGATAAAGTTTAGATAATAAATAATATGATGTAATCCAAGTAATAATCTGATAGATGAAAATATATTTTACCTACTGAGAAGCCCGTTCTCAGGTATCCAATATTGTGTGAACTAAACTTGTATTGATGAATTTTCTTCAGATCTTGTAACTGAATTCTGATTTCTTTACTCTTATTTTGTTGCCACAGGATTGTTGATGACGTAGAGAGAGAGAGAAAGAGGTGAAGCTCTGGAGTTGTTGGTGAAGTCAAGGGCGGTTGGCTAGATGAGATGAAGAAGAAGATGGTGATGCTGCTGTCGGCGCTCACAGAGTAAGAGAGGGATGCATGGGGCGCTGCTTGCCGTCGCTGCTCGCAGAGGAAGAGAGGGAGCAGGGAAGGGAGCTGCTTGTTGTTGGCGGCAGGGAGGGGAGCAATGAAGTTTTATGCAGTGAAGGAAAAGGCCAGAATTGGTTTTGGAGTTTTTCTTCTTTGATTTTGTAATTCGTTGGGATTTGTGGTGGATGAGGCTTTGTATTTGGGATTTGAATAGATAGATGAATTTTGAGATAGGGATTTTGTGAGGGGTTCTCTCTGCTGGAAGCTCTGTGTGTGGGTGAAGGAAAAGAAAGGGAGAAAGAAAAAGGGGGCACTCACGTGTGGGGTTGGTCACATAAGGGGAGAGAATTTGAGGCTCTGTTTAGTTCTGTAAACAAAATTTTGCTTTGGGCTTTTCTTCTTTATTTGGCTACTGAAATTGTAAGGTTTTGGCTTTGTATTGATTTTGTAATTCGGTTTGGATATTTGGCTGAAGTGGGATTTTGGGATTAGAGATAGGATTTGTAATTGGAATTAGAGAGAGCAGATAAGGGAATAACTGGATAGTTTGGATTAAGGCTTCACACACAAAATCCGGGAGGATCGGGTTTCACATTCGAACTCGCAAAGAGATTTTCATTTCGAAAATGACACAATTTTTTTATAAATCAATCTTCACCCCTATTTTATTGGAATCATGCCTTAATATAGGCTTACAGAGTTGAGGACTTTCTCCACGTAATCGATGTGGGACTAAAAAGGAGAAATACAAAGCTAAATAAAAAATAATATCGACTCAAATAAATAAAAAATACAAACTCCAATCGACTGAAATAACTCGAACAGTAAAGCTCTTTGGATGTCCGCATCATTCTCCTTAGGTGGGAGAAACTCAACTCCGTCGAGTTTGGTGTAGAAAGCTCATGTAATGCTTCAACACAGCTGGGTCTACTTTTTACAACTCACCACTCAATAGGTAATATTCATTTCAAACAATCTGATATTACTAGAATACATCAGATAATTTAATCATCTAAAATTTTATCATATTTCACTGTTGTATTGGGATGAATATCTGGGAGTGGACTCAATGTGGGGACTCTCAAAAATGACTTAAGGAAGGCTTACAACAGTAGGTTGTTAGGGTTAAAATCAAATACCTGTAATCCACTGAATAACCAACATTGAAAATATGACTAATTTCAAAATCTTTAAAAGATATAACATGAATATTGTAATTTGAATTCTACAAGATTTCAAAAAACCAACAATACAGCATGCAAATCATTAACAGTTCCCGAAGGAAACCGTTTCGGACGAATCCGAACCATTTACGTTGTCAACACTAAGAGTTTTAAATAACTTCCTGATACAAATTCATAAATTACAGTTAGCGTTGCATTGTTCAAATATATCACTGATTTTCTATGTGTAGATCGTGCACGTGTGTGAAAATCTGATGCAAGTTCAGATAACGACTCAGAATACTCTATAATGACAGTAGCAGAGAGCTCATTTTAGTGCCTACATATGCAAAAGAGTAACTTGACTCCCTATTGGATGAAAAATTTTTAGGCACTTGGTTCAGTGGGTCAATACTCACGACCTCTATCAAAAGGGATTATTAGGCATACTAGCATAAATATATGTGGTAGTTTACCTATTACTTTATTAATGATGAAAAGAAATTTTTAACAGCTAAAGTCCGAGTGAAAACATCCTTTTGTTTAACCGTAAGGAAGAACAAGTTGATAATCTACAGAGTGTAAGGTTCTCCCATAACGGTATCCCTTAAATCTTTGGATTCAAATCGACCATAGACGGTAACATCCTTGATCTGACCAACATCTTTTGTCACTATATAGCTCCAAAATTTGTCCTCATAAACATGAGTGTTTATTAGGACACTGCACTGTTGTTTGTTCTCTAGTGATAACTTATTAACTTGCTATTTGAGTTCAATAGGTGTGATAGGATCCATCTTATAGTGTGCCAAGTCGGGAAGATTAGCTCCTGAGATTTAACTTGATGGTGTGTTGGATATCACGCGTCAGTAGTAGCTTATCCAGGAGGTATTCCAGAAAAAACAATAACAGATTCCGTGACGATAGGGTTAACTTCAGGGAGATTCAGATCATTTTCTTTAAGAGAGACATTAGTAAACTTTGTAATGTCTGGAACGACTTCACGAGGACTCGAAGTATTGGACTCCTTAAGGTTATCACCCGTAATCTTTTCGTCATGGTTTGAGTCTTCTGATTCTTCCATCTGGCAAATAGGTTCTTCAGATAGGACATCGACAAGCTCTGTGATCATAGGGGTAGGTGTCGGCAATAGAGAAGGAAGATGTTGATGACCAGAGCAGACAATGACAGTAGGAGTCGACAGTAAAGAAAGTGGAGAAGATGGTATCGGTAGTAAAGGACTCTGAATTTGTTACAGATGGCTTGAGCGACTTTGATTGAAATTAGGCAGTTGGTAGCAACATGCTCATAACCTTGACATTTGTAACACTTAATCGTAGGACTAAGCTTAGAGTAGTCTCTGTCGCTAGACCCCTTTATCACGGGCGTCGCTAGTGGGAGTGTAGGATTTTTAGGTTTGATTCTTTTAAGGTCGAGTCTAATCACCGAAATACCTTCCTTTAATCTGTCATTGACAACAACGATTTGAATTAGTTCATTTGAGAAGTATGGACTCACTAAAAAATTGGTGTTATCAGACTTCTTCTCGACTTTAGTGATAATCCTATCTAGGGTTTGATTAGAGGACTACGTGGTTTGGATCAGGTTATCAAGTTGAGCACTTATGTCGGTACGTGTTGTGGCAAGCTGGGAATTCATAAGGGTGGGATGAGAGTTACTAGATGCAAAATTTTTTTAATTTTTAAATTATTTTAAGCAAAGAAAAATATGAAATTCCTAACAACCGTATGATGTAGAAGTTTTCCTACCTAAACCATGCTCTGATACCAAATTGATGTGAAACGAGGACCCTATGGTGTGGTGTATCAGTGATAGATATGAATTCGACAACGCTTCACCAAAATTTATGATTTTCGGTAGGAAATTATCTAAAACTAACAATATCACAAGATGGATTTTAACAACGATTTGCGATTGTCGTGTCTACATAATTCTAATCTTAAGAACCCAACACAATAATCAGTTAATTTGTTCAGTCCCGTTTACAATATCAAGATCAATAAATAACAAGAATTACTCAGAATCACACATACTCACATTTATAGTGGACAACAGATTAACATGATAAAGTTTAAATAATAAATAATATGATGTAATCCAAGTAATAATCTGATAGATGAAAATATATTTTACCTACTGAGAAGCCCGTTCTCAGGTATCCAATATTGTGTGAACTAAACTTGTATTGATGAATTTTCTTCAGATCTTGTAACTGAATTCTGATTTCTTTAGTCTTGTTTTGTAGTCACAGGATTGTTGATGACGTGGAGAGAGAGGTGAAGCTCTGGTGCTGTTGGTGAAGTCATGGGCGGTTGGCTAGATGAGATGAAAAAGATAGTAATGCTGTTGTCGGTGCTCGCAGAGGAAGCGAGGGACGCATGGGGCGCTGCTTGCCGTCGTCACTCGCAGAGGAAGAGAGGGAGAAGGGAAGGGAGCTGCTTGTTGGCGGCAGGGAGGGGATCAGGGAAGTTTTATGCGGTGGAAGAAAAGGCCGGAATTGGTTTTGGAGTTTTTCTTCTTTGATTTGTAATTTGTTGGGATTTGTGATGGATGAGGCTTTGTATTTGGGATTTGAATGGATAGATGAATTTTGAGATAGGGATTTTGTGAGGGGTTCTCTCTGCTGGAAGCTCTGTGTGGGTGAAAGAAAAGAAAGGGAGACAGAAGAAGGGGGCACTCACGTGTGGGGTTGGTCACATGAGGGGAGAGAATTTGAGGCTCTGTTTGGTTCTGTAAACAGAATTTTGCTTTGGGCTTTTCTTCTTTATTTGGCTGCTGAAATTGTAAGGCTTTGGCTTTGTATTGATTTTGTAATTCTGTTTGGATATTTAGCTGAAGTGGGATTTTGGGATTAGAGATAGGATTTGTAATTGGGATTAGAGAGAGTAGATAAGAGGATAACTGGATAGTTTGGATTAAGGCTTCACACACAAAATCCGGGAGGATCGGGTTTCACACTCGAACTCGCAAAGAGATTTTCATTTCAAAAATGACTCAATTTTTTTTATAAACCAATCTTCATCCCCATTTTATTGGAATCATGCCTTAATATAGGCTTACAGAGTTGAGGACTTTCTCCACGTAGTCGATGTGAGACTAAAAAGGAGAAATACAAAGCTAAATAAAAAAACAATATCGACTCAAATAAATAAAAAATACAGACTCTAATCGACTGAAACAACTCGAACAATGAAGCTCTTTGGATGTCCGCATCATCACCCCATTGAATAGTTTTGTTGGCAGGATTAAAAAGTTTGGATTGATATAACTGTCTGGTCTTACCTTGAAATATAAAAAATGAATTTAAGATTATATAATCAGAGTCTGGGACAGGTATTTTGTTGGACATAATAAGTGATTGCAATTGTATATTATTGGAGTTTTTATATAGACAACGGTAGTGATTCCATATTGTGTGTAATATCCCCCGATTGGCATCATTACAATACCTATAACAAATTATCATCTTCACCCCTTCTTCAAGATTTAATCTAGAAGAATTTTGGAAGGTTAGTCCTTGATCGAATGAGCTTAACTACACAACTCATAACATACATATACCATGCAACTAGCCTGCTGGGTTATAAGCAGATGCTCATTCATCGTTTCCTTTCCAGAAATTAGTCATCAGAATTTGGAGTGTTAACATCATGTTGAGAGGTCCTCAAAAAATTTTCATCAACTCTTCCACAGAGCCTTCTCACAACGAACTTGCCCTCCATACCCAATCTATTTTGATTAGAAAAGGCAATGATGAGGAGGAGGACAGAGCACAACTAGGATGGTGGCGGTGGTAATGCTGGTCATAATGACAACTATGATGATGAATGGTTCTTGACATAAATTAATTTTAAGATCTAGTAGTATATAGTGAGACCATATGTGTAACTCCATACCTGCTGTCTGGATCTTCAAGACTAACTTTTACATCATCAGATGGTTTGCCACTCTAAAAGAGAGAACAACTGTATTAAGATGTTTGATCCTCCTGTTTTTCCAAGATGTTTTGCAAAAGACTATCTGGTGATAAAATATCAAGAAGGAAATTTGAAGCACTAGCATGGGTGAAAGTTGGAGAAGATTCTGCCGTAACAAGGAAAATTCAGGTACCTGAAAGAAAGAGAGAAATGGGCAGCAAGGAAATCTAATCAGATGACAAATCAAACTCAATATTGCAACAACTCAAATCAATCTATATCAAGGTCATAAGCATAACCACAGTTTAACTGAAGTTCAAAAACATATGTTTATGTAAAGAGGCAAGTATTTCTGTTTTTCTAAAGTATATAATGGTATGACCTAAACCACAGCACACAGAATACAACAATTCCTTAGAACTTATTGCAAGTTATTATTTTTCATAGCAGTTCGACTTGCCAAATAGCTAATGAGGCAAAACTTTTCTATTGTAGATCCATTTCTGTGCAAGCAGTCCTCCATAGAGAATTGACATCATTGTAAATCCTTCTAAATGGTTTCACCTTATGTCCATGCAGTGATGAACCATTCTCCTTTCTATTTATTGCCAAATATGTTGTCAGCAAATAAATAGGCAATCTGAATAGAACATATAGTTTGTCCTTGTGATGAGAGAACATACTCCCTCAGAAACAAACATCTCCTTCTAAGCCCCTCTTAAGCTTCAGTATACATGATTCCTGGCATAAGTAACATGCTAGAAGAATAAATGAGCTCTGTTTGTCTTTTCTTATGGACTTTTCTTGCAAAGTAACAAAAAGAAAGGCATTGCAAACCCTTGTATGTCTTTCCACTTCCTCCGTTCAGAAACAAACATTCTGCCAAATTCTGTTTGTCCCATCTTGTTTTTCCCCACTAACCAATTATGTTATGACCACAGAAATAAAGTTGGTTGACAAACATGGTTGCACCACTAATCGAGAGGATTATCGAGCATTTGAGGTGCCCTGACTTCAATTAGATATCTAACAAAGAAATTCCACTCAACATATGCGGCGGCTACTAAGCAAATTTCTCTTCTAATCTGATCACAACCAGCCAAAAGATCATGACCGCCTCCCTTGATACAACTTTTAGTTTGGCCTAATTTGCAGCTTGCTTGCTTTTCTTTCGATTTTGGCAACAAAGATTTGTATCACTTGCTCTTGAAGCTCAACACCAAGTGCTCCTGTTCAAGCACTTCCAGAAGGATTTAGAGCAAAGTAATTTCCATTTACAATTCAAAAAAGGAAGCTTGAAATGACAAATCGACTCCAATCATGAAGAGTGTAAAAATAAATTTGAAGTGAATTTGACTATTCTTGCCTATGATCAAGTTACAGAAAAATTGACAATTGAAAGTAGCATGTTGCTTAGTTTATGATTTGGAACATACATATTCTTAATCCAAACCTCTGGTCATGATCCTTGCACGCATATTTCTGTTTGGTATAAAACATTCTAGATTGTTAGACCAAATGACTTGCTCTTTTTGACTGATCATTTTGTGCATACTTGATGCATAGGTAAGAAAATTTATAACCACTTGATTTCTTTACTTTTAGGCACTCTACATGATGTGGATCAACTTGAGTAGACCTTCAACAGGTTTTCCTACCATAGTATTTGAATGGGAAGCATTTGCTTCCAAATCCTTTCTAAAGGAGCCAAATCTAGCACACGCAAATTAAAAGTAGGATTAACTTTAGAAAACTACATGAACTTACATTCGAGTGCAATAAATTACCATGAACTTTTGTTAAACCCAGATTTTTTCATAAAACTGTCATGAAACATCATAGTTCATGATAGTTTACTGTGTTTTCTAAAGTTGTAGCTAGTTTTTTGAAATCCAGTGAAAGCTCATGGTAGTTTCTTAAAATTAAGACTTAAATATATAACTTGCTCTAAAGATCTCAGGGATGAACCTTCTTCACTAGTTACCTCGATTGCTTTTGCAATTATAAAAATACCTTAAAAGAAGGATGGAAAAAAAAGCATGCTAAAGGTCGCGTTGCCATAAAAAATTCATAATGTTTCAAATATTATGCCTAAGTTTTTGAACCCATTTTCTTTGCAGTAAAAATTTAACCATCTCAACATTAAAATCTATAAACACATCTCACCTTCCAAACAAATCATAACATTAAGATTTCATACTAATTGATAATCTTTTCATTTTTCTTTTGATAACTTCATACTCATTCAAACTCTTCATTTCTTTCTCATTAGATCTAACATTTGCCGCTAAATGCAGATGGCAGCAAATATGCAAGGTGAATGATTCCTAAATACCTAAAGAAAATCTGTATCCCATAATATCTATCAAAAGTAGGCATACATTTCTGAAGAAATTTTTTAAGTAGGTTTAATGCATTTTTTACGGAAATTTTTCTTGAAACATAGATTAATGATTTAGGTACCAGTCAACTGTAGAACTATTTTACACTAAGGGGGTATTTAAGTGCTAGGGGAAAACACACAAAAGTAGTAAAGTGCTAGAGAAAAGGAATTTATGTGCCCAGTTATGAAATATTAAGTATCTTCCCCTGCAATTTACACTTGCATAAAACTGGATTAGCACTAGATGCCTCACAATTATTATAAACTAACTGAAAAATAAGTTTACACTAGAGGGGTCAATTTAGTTTATCTATACACAGTTGCATTTAATCCTTAAACTATATCTGCCACAAATTAGGGACTCATGTTACCTTTTGGTTTCTATTTTTCAAGAATTATCACTTGCCATTGTTATTATTTATTATTATTATTGTTATTATTATTTTCCATGTGCACTTGGTGAACATAACTTCTAAGCATGAACTGAATACATAAAGAAGGAAGTAACCAAACAATTTCATGAATCATGAAGAAGGGAAGTCAGCACGTACATCTGAGATTGAGATGATCCCTAGTCCCTTGGGCCCAACTGCTTCTTCGATTTTCTCCGAAAAATCCCTTTCTTTGCTCTGATTTAGTCCCAAAACAAAAATTAAGAAAAGAGAAGGAGATGAATGGCATGAGAAACTTGATTTGATGATATATTACCTTGAGTTCCGAGTAGGAGACAGTGACCGGTCTGACCGTCCGATACCCGTTTGCTTGCTCCCAAAGGGACATCTTTTGCAGAAGATGCAAAACTGGGGGGTCCAATTTGATCCAAGATTAACAGCACGTGAGTGTTTCAGAGATCAATCAATTTGAGCAACCTAACCAGACTAGGAAGTGCGCCCCACGTCGATCATGGCTTCCCCCGGCAACACGGCGCCGGAACCCTCCACCAAGGTCACCGCAACTACTTTCAGATGAGAGGGGGAGAGTGAGGGAGAGGGGAGAGGCAGAGGCAGAGAAAAACTTTATCCTGGACTTTCGAAATTAGAAGTCTTATGTTACCCCCTCAAATAATAATAATAAATAATAAATAAATAAGGATAAATGTTTTGATTAATTTTTTTTAAAATAATTATAAAAACAAAAATATTTCTAAAAATCGACCTCTTACGCACCACGTTGATGCTACGTCAGCCAACGGTTGACTTGGGCGCCAGTGTGGAAGGCCGAATTTAGGAATTCCTGCTTTATAAAAGTATGACATTGACAAGGCTGGAATCATAAATGAACCGGTTTCTAAAATCCGATGTTCCCAAGTATGGAATTCCATCACTTTGACTATGGGTGATATGCTCTCTATAAGTGCTTTCTGTAAGTGAACTTGCAGAGTCTGGTCTTGACAAGGTCGGCCTTACAACTTGCCCTGATACACGTTATAAAAGAGGGGTCTCGTTATAACCCTCCTCTCTCTCTCTCTCTCTCTCTCTCTCTCTCTCTCTCTTTCAACTCTCAAATACCCCCTCTCAAGTTTGCCCTAACCCCCCGACCCCGACCACCGACCTCCTCTGTTCTACCCCGACTGCTTGTCGCTAGACATCGGCTTCCGACATCGACCCCCGCCAGCAGGTCCTCTCTCAAACTCAGTTCTCTCTCTCTCTCTCTCTCTCTCTCAGCTGGCTCTTTCTCTGTCAGTTCTCTCTCAGCTGTTTCTCTCTGTAATTAGCATAAAATTAGAGTTAAATTAGAGTATAATTTATGAAAAAATTGAAAAAAGAGTATAATTGTGTAAATTTTTTAATTTGAGTAAAATTAGATTACAATTTGTGTAAAATATGTAATTGTTGTGAGAATATGATTTTGTAAAATATTTTGTCAAATATAATTGTTATGATAATTTGATTTTGTCAAATGTAATTGTTATTTGTGTGTTATACATTTAACAAGTCATTGTAATTTGTTAATCATTGTAAGTTGTATATTTAAGCATGGTCAAACTCAAGTTATTTTTGTGCTTTTAGTAGTATTGTGTTCGGTTTAATTTTAGCAGCTAGAGCAAGTAAATAATTCTTTGTTTCATCCATTAAATTAGGTACAATATCTAGTGATCGTGTCCCTCTTCTTTGTTGATTTAATGGTAAACTAACAATAGATAGGGACAATAACCCAAGCTACATCAATAGAATAGTAAAACTCATGGTTTTTAGAAAATCATTTACAGGTGTGAATTGATAGAAAAAGTCCATCGAATCACCAAATTAATCCAAAGAATATCATATTCACTTGACATGTAAGTGGCCAGTATCACACGGGAACTATCAAGTAGTAGGGATATAGGATGATGATGATGATTGTCGTGCTATGCTTTAAATGTAGTCGGCCGAGCACAACATAGAATTATACGTGGAAAAGATACTGTGGTCCATTGAGAACCTGAAGGTCATGGATAATTCACACGTATGCTCGATCTGGACAATGAATCAACAAGTTTCATGTCATCGGTTTATAACACGTAAATATCTGTGAATTTTATTATGGTGTATATATTTCTCTTTCTACTAAGTGTTTAACCAACCGTAATATTTGGACAGTCGTAACAGCTTGGTGCAAAGAGATGGATGTATCACAATATCGAGACATCATACACGGACTTTGGATGCGACATATATATTCAATAGTGTCCGAACACAATGCATTTCTCCCCTGTTCAAGCGTTACAGGTTGACTCAACAAATCTCTCTCCACTTGAGATGAATATTACACCAACAGAGTATATAAATTCAATTGGTATGATGGACAATATGTCTCTCATTTGTGTTGGACCAGCAGATGGAGGTGATAATGCGGTGGTAGAGCCCAAAGATGATGATGACCATGATGCGGCTGATAATGTGCCACATGAGAATAGCATGCAAGTAGCAATGCAAGGTCTTGAAGATGATGACGAAGAGGTTAAGGTTGGTTATGCCAATAATAAATATGTGAAACTCGAAGATCCGCACCCCGATGAGTTAGAGGGTGATGGTTGGGTTCACTCTACATATGTGGAGAATATAAGGGTTGAATTCAACTTGTCTACAATAAGAACTGCGACCGATGATTTAAAAGTGACAGATATCTTTAAAACAAAAGCTAAATTATTAAAAATAACTGCAGAGTGGTCTATTATGCGTGAAGTGTCATTTACGTAAGTGAAGAGCAACAAAACGAACTATACAGCAGTTTGTGCTTCCATTGCAGATGGAGACAATGTTTCTAGAGATGTGTGCCCACGGAGAGTGCATGCCTCTGCTCCAAAGAATTCATGTGGTACTTCATGATCAAAAAATATATATGAGAGCATATATGTAACCAACCTTCACTAAATTCCAGTCACTCTAAAGCAACCGCATCGTTTGTGTGCAATGTGATTCTTCTTATAGTGAGAAAAATGCTTAATATGACTCCTGATTATATTATAGATTACAATGAAGTTAGATATCACATCACTATATCTACAGCAAGGCATGGAATGCTAGAACGAAGGCAGTGACGCAAATATTTGAAAAGTGAGAATCATCGTATAAAACACTCCCTTAATATTTGGAGGCATTGAAATCAAGAAATCGGGATACCGTAACTGTAACATATTTCAATCATTCATTGTGTATTTTGGGCTTTTGGACTATCCATTGAAGGTTTCTCGTACTGTCGTCTAATTCTTAGCATTGATGGTACATATTTTTATGAAAAATACAAAGATTGTCTACTAATTGTCGTGGGAGTGGATGCGAACAGTGGAATGTACCAATTGGCCTTTGCAGTTGTAGAAGGAGAAGCAGAATCATCTTGATGACTGTTCGTATCTCGTATTTATAATTTGATTCCCACTACGCATCATAATAGGAGAATCACCTTTATCTCTGATCATATGAAAGGGATATCACATGCACTTAGACGCGGTTGGCCTTCACCACATAGTTATCGTTACTATTTGAGACACATTATAGCTAACTTTCAAAAAGAATTTAAAGACAAAGTCTTACATAATTTGTTATAGGAGACCGGTTCTGTAACGAATTCAAAGGTGTACTAGGCTAAAAGAGTGTAACTTAAAGCTACGTGTGAAACTGCAGATATTGGATTAAGAATAGTTTGAAAGATCAAAAACAACAATGAGCATTATCAAGAGACAGAGGACATCGATTATGCATGATGACTACAAATGCCTCGAGAGCTTCAACGGTGTGTTAAAAGGAGCTCGAGCCTTATCAATACAATCACTAATTGCAAGAATATTTTTCTGCTTAGTTAAATTCTTTCAAACACGGAGGGAAGAAGCAGAGAAATGGAAACATTGTTGATACCGATGAATGAGACAAAGTTGAGATATCGTAAAAATATGGCGGGTCTCCATTCAAGACAAAGATTCAGTCGCTCAGAATAGGTGGTGTCAAGCCGAGAAAGATATACTTACACTGTTATTATCAAAGAAGGTGAATCATATTGTACTTGCAATTTACCTCAGCTCCAAAAATTGTCTTGTGCGTATGTTATTGTAGCATGTTCTAAGGAGAATGGTTGTGCTAACATAAGCACTTACTCTTTATGTGCACCGTTGTATTTTATGGATAACTACCGTAAGTCTTATGCTCCAAAGTTTTGTCTTGTTCCCGATGCTCGATTTTGGCCAGAGAACACTATGGATTATTGTATCTTCCCCCCGATGTTAGAAGGCGCCCAGATCGCCCGCCTTCTGTTCGCATACGCGATACTATGGATGGAGAACGCGAAGGTCATAGACGAAATAGATGTAGCAATTGCAAGAAACTATGTCATAACAAGGGTAGATGTCCCAACCCACCAGCACCCTCATCTTTCATTGGGTTAATATTGTTGGCCCAGAGGCCTTCCACTCTAGTTTTGATGATGATTAACTCATGAAGTTATGGTTACTAATAATCTTGTGATGTTTAGTTTCAGATCCTTAACCAAGATATTAGTAGGTGATTAGCTTCAACAAAGGTGTTTTGGAGCTTCTCACATGGTGATTCAAGAGCCCAGCATCAAGATCATATATAGCATTCGTTGGAGTCAAGCTCGGTGAATCACGGTTTGGATCGAGTCGGCTTGAAGACGGAGTTCGTCAAGAAGACTTCGGTACTTAGTTTAGTTTATATTTTAGATAAATTTGTAAAGACTAGATAGTGTGATATGCTCAAGTTCACAACACACACATTTGTTTAAGTTTTCCTGTTTCGGTTTTCGGTTTTAGTTTAACCGATCTTGGTTTTCATGAATAGATAAAATCAAAACAAGTTTATATTGTTTAATGTATATTAGATGTGTTCTATATACATGTATGTTTCATATCTTAAACAAACTTATTTTGATATGCCTATTCATGTGTTTGGAGTTTTGTGTTTTAACAAAACATATTTTCAGATTTAATATCAAAAACATTGATATATATCTTAATATGTATATTGGAGTATATCCATATACTACATGCCTAAAAGTTGTTTAAATATCATGTTTTTGTATTTGGATGAGTTTTGGAGAAATCGGATTTCCATTTGAAAAATTCAAGTTTTGAAAAATACAGTTTTTGGTTTTCGGCAAAATTTTTAAGTTACAAAAATAGTTCAAAATATTTCTAACATGGTTTGATTTTACTCAAACATGTTTGTATATCAATGTATTATACTGAAACTATTTTGTGAAATTTTAGAAGTTTTATGAGATTTTATTTTAAAATTAAAACCCAAGTTTCAAGTCCTGAAAAACTGCCTGCCAGGCTCTGGCGGTCGACCGGACGATCGACCGCACCCAGAGTCGGTCGACCGGACCGGTCGACCGACGTGCACAAAACGTGCACGCTGGCCAGCCACTTGGGCTGGTCGACCGAGCGGTCGACCGACTGCAAGTACCCCACTCTCAGGTGGGGGCGGCCGGTCGACCGTAAGGCTTGGACGGTCGACCGCGCGGTCGACCGGCCAGAGAGCATTTGCTCTCTGGATTGGCACGGTCGACTGCGCGGTCGACCGGAAGGCTCCAACGGTCAAATTTTTGACCATTGGCGGTCGACCGGGCCGGTCGACCGCCAGCCGCCAGGGCTGAAAAACAGCCCCAACGGCTAGTTTTTCCATGGAGCTATTTATAGCCCATTGAGAGGTGTTTTACACTAAGATTTTAAGAGCCAAAAATTCTCCTATATATAAGTGTTTTATACAAGTTTTCAAAAGTGTTTTTTTGAGCCAAAAGGGATTCATCTTTATTAAAAGAGTTGGAAAATCATTTGAAAAGAAAAATCTTTGGGAATTAGTTTGATCTTTATTTTCTATTCTACCTAAAGTTTTCCCTAGAGTTTTTCTTTGAGTTTTTGATTTACAAACTCTTTGTTTTTCCACACTTGAGCTATATCTCCTATCATATCTATAGGATCTTTATTTGGTGGAAAAAGGTGTTTGTGGTTGAAATATACCACCTTGTTGTAACCCTCCTACTTTGGAATTCCCTCTTGGGTAGAGGTTGATTTGGAGTGGTGGTTGGCTCCCTCTAGTGAGAGGTTGAGATTGTGTATTGCTCCCTCTAGTGAGAGGTGGAGTTGGTGTTGGATTTGTATCCCTCTTAGTGAAGAGGTGGATTGTGGTTGTTTGGCTAAAGGCCTACCCCTCTTGTGTGAGGTGGTGTTTTGTGTTGCCTCTAGTGAGAGGTTGTGGTTGTTAAGAGAGGAGTTGTGTACTCCCGGTTATTGTATTGCCCCAAATCCTCGGTGGAGTTTCCCTGTGTGGGAGTCCTGTGTGGACAAAGTTAGTGGATTGGAAATCTTTCTGTGTGAAGGCGGGAAAGTAGAGCTGGGTTCTCGAACCTCGAAACAAATCTCGTTGTTTGCGTTTGATCCATTGACTCTAACTCTCTCTTTTATATTGTGCCTTGCATCATTCATATTGATCATTCATAATTATATGCTTCGCTTGTCTGTGTGTGCCTCACTTGTGCTTAACCACGAGAGCTTCATATAGCGCCTCAATTCTTATTCAGAGGAATCAAGAGGAGTTAGTCCAGAGCCCTTCACCGGGAATTCGGCTACACTCGTTGGTTGCATTAAGTATAGTTGCAGTTAAGTTTTAATTTCTGCATTTAGTTCATTAGATTAACCGTACACCAATTCACCCCCTCTAAGTGTACCTTCAATTGGTATCAGAGCCTACGCTCCTGATATTTGGTTTAACCACCTAGGAGTGTGATCTTGGTTAGCTAATCTATCATTTGCATTTGCACATTTATATTGCTTACACACACTCATGGATTGCTTGTTACCTCCCATGTTGATGTCTCCAATATTGACATGTGAAAATTTAGGATGTCTATGTATTTGAAAACCCTAGGCTTGCATGTTTTCCTTGCCGCTACCAAGAAATCCTATCTTGGTAATAGCGATCATTTAGAGGCCAACGCACAAGCCCTTGAGGCACTTAGAAGCATGCTTAATAAAGAATATCTGTGCTTAGTTTCTAACTGTGATTCCGCCTTTGCAGTGTGGAACACGTTGACCTCCTCCAAACTTCAATTGCCAATCCAACCGGAGAATGAATCTAGTGGAGAATCCGAGCAACATTGCTACATGGTCCAAGGGAACGACTCCCTTGAAGTATATTCAGAATCTTAATTAGATAATGATGATGTTAGTTCTTCTTGTGATGAATATATTGATGCCAATGCCTTGAATGAAGAACTATCTATTGTATGTGAAAAATTGTTAGAAAAATATAATCTTTTGAAAAAGAAGAGTTTTGAACTTAACAAAGAAAATAAGGATTTATGTTCAAAACTTGATTTGGTTTTGCAAGAGAAGGAAGAGATTTCAAGTGAACGTGACTCACTTAAATCTCAAATAGACCTTGCCCTAAAGGAAAATGAGTTTTTGAAAAATAAAAATGATTGTATTGATATTTTAAAGAAAAACGAAAACTTGTCTTTAAAACTTGATTTTGTTGTACAAGAGAATGATTCTTTAAAAATAAAAATTGATTCTATTTCAAAAGATTTAGAAGTTTGCTTAAATGAAAATGAATCTTTGAAAATTGATATTGGTTCACATGTTTGCCATGCTAGTGTAGCTTCATCACCTAGCTTACCTATTGCATGTACCTCTTCTAAGATTGAAAATGATATATCTTTGCTTAATAAGAGTGTTGATTGTTTGGGCTCCACTTTGAGCAAATGTGCTTTAAATCATACACGGTTGGAATCCATGTTTCGCAAGAAACAAATTCCATCTATGCATGCACACAAACCACATCAAACACATGCTTCTCACGGTCACACCCATCACACAATGTATGCTATGTGTACACTTGTACACATTGTGGACGTAAGGGCCACCTTTCTAAATTTTACTATGATAAGATACATGATGTAAATTTAGCAACTAAATTTGTTTGGGTTAGGAAAGGAACTAACCCCCATGGACCCAAAAGAGTGTGGGTACCAAAGACCACCCATATTGTATTTGATGTAGGTGTGGGCTCTCGCATGACGTGAGAGTGATGGTACCTTGAAGCGGAAGCGTTCCGAGCTTAAAGAGGACATTTTGGATGCATCACTTTCAAGGGGAGTTTGATGGGAGGACCACTTTGTTTTGGAGACTTGGAGAGTTGCCTTCATGGTTTTGATAATGATCTCTAACTCCCATTTATGTTTACATGCTTTCATATTATTCATTTTTAGCATGTCTTGATGTTTTATGATTAGTATGTTATATGCCATGATATTTAGATTAGTGATATACATGATTAGTTATTTAAGACACCCATGTTTAATATGGATTTTGTTGGCCCAAAGGCCTTCCACTCTAGTTTTGATGATGATTAACTCATGGAGTTATATATGCATGGATTAAAGTAAAGCTTCAAAGAAGCTCCCCCTTAACTCATGCATAGGAAATAAGCAATAAGATATGGCAATGAAGCACATGCAAAAATAAACATGTATGCAAATATAAGGAGATAAACATGTCAATCAAACATAAAACTCATAAATTCTTTTTCTCCTATTTGTAAAACAAAACATATATGCATAAACATAAATCCTGAAAACATGCATATATACCAAATACTTCTCCCCCTTTTTGTCAATCATCAACAAAGGGTCAAAGTAAAAACAAATCAATAAATTCTTCTCCCCCTTTTTTTTCGAACCAAAGAATCAACAAAGGGGTTAAAAACAATAAATGCAATGTTCTCCCCCTTTTTGTCTGAAAACAAAAATGATGTAAATAAGGGGTGACAATCAATTAAGATACCAAAAAAAAATATGTCAAAGTAGTGCATCTTGATACCAATTGAAAGGAAACATAAAACATTGATACCAATTTAAGAAGCAAAAGCATCTTGATACCAATTAAAAACATTCAAATAAACATCTTGATATCAATAAAGAGTATTATATGATACCAATTGAAATTACAATATTCTACAATTTTTTAATTCATTTTCTATCATAAAGTAAGGGAGTGGAAATCTAGGGTAAACAAAATACCAATTGAAAGATAAAATATGAGTTTTCTCCCCCTTTATGAAATACCAATTGAAATTATGCAAAAGCTTGTATTAGCATACCAATTGAAAATCTAATCAATTGAAATATGATATTCATTAAAACATATATATGTATGAAAATTATATACCAATCAAAATTGATACTATAGGAAATGAAGGCATACATACATACAAATATATGAGTATACAAAAATGTCAATATTGATACCAATTGAAAGAATCCAATGATACCAATTGAAACAACAATAATATCAAGTGTATATCTCATATAACCTACCACCCATTCATGCTCAAGTTTAAATAGATTTTAATAAAGAACATACAAGGCATGGACTCCCATCCAACCGCCCTTGGAAGGTAGGGGTTATCAAAAATAGATTTGAAAAATAGTGTATGTTTGAAAAAACTCTACCATAACAAAGAATCCCGCAACTAGTTATATGGAAAAACTTGTAAACTAATACGAAATCCTTCAAACAAGGAATAGAACAAAAATATTTTTCATGAAACTATGTAAATCACATGATCACTAAAACACTCAAAGTCCATAAAGCTCATATCATACTCATGAAAACACAATCATGAGAAACATTTAAATGAAGTGAGTGCACAAGTGTTATGTGAAACATATAACTATGAAAATAGTCAATTAAGCTCAATATTCCTCAAAACATGAAAATCATCAAAAATCGATTTCTTCAAGGCATATGTATGTCAAGTACAAACTAAAGCATACATACATATCCAAAACATAATGAGACCACAAATGTATATGCATGAAGGCACGTGGCTCAAAAGGATGTATATGTATAATCAATAGTTTGGACAAGATGGACATATACATGAAGTTAAACAAAAACATATAAAAAATATGGATAAAATAAGAATACAAGTCAAATGCATGAATCATCAAAACTAGACTATACTAGCACATCTAATGGGTACAAATAAGCATTCAAGTACAAACATATATAGATTTATTTGTGGCCCACTATATGTACAAGTATAAATCCTAGTCTTAATGAAAACTAACATTTAAACATGTAGTCAAAACATGAAGCCTAAATAAAGATATAAATCAACATGATAAGCATAAAAACGATCATTATGTATATGCATGTGCATTAGATTTAGGATATACATATTAGTTCAAAACAAGGTGAGAACACATAAATATAGATCCATATAAAACATGGGTGTTTCAAACAACTAAACATATATATAGCTAATCTAATAAACATGGCATAGGCATAATGAGCAATAAAACATGATATGCTATAAATTTATGAACATGAAAAACATGCAAATATAAACGGGAGTTAGAGATTGATACCAAAACCGATGAGGGCACCTCTCTAGTTCTCCAGACCAAGGTGGTCCTCCCACCAAACATCCCTTGAAAGTGATGCATCCAAATGGTAATCTTTAAACTTGGAACGCATCCACCTCAAGGCACCATTACTCTCAAGTCATGCGAGAGCCCACACCTACATCAAATACAATAGGGGTGGTCTTTGGTACTCATACTCTTTTGGGTCCATGGGGGTTAGCACCTTTCCTAACCCAAACAAATTTAGTTGCTAAATTAGGAACATGTATTCTATCATAACAAAATTTAGCAAGGTGGCCCTTACATCCACAATGTGTACAAGTGTACACATGAGCATACAATGTGTGATGGTGGTGACCGTGAGTAGCATGTGTATGTCGTGGAGGGTGTACATGCAAAGATGGAACTTGTTTCTTTCGAAACAAAGATTCCAAACGTGTATGGCTCAAAACACATTGGCTTAAAGTGGAGCCCAAACAATCAACATTCTTCTTTAGCATAGATATATCTTTTTCAATTAAAGAAGAAGTGTGGCATGCAATAGGTGTGCTAGATGAAACAATCCTAGCATGGCAAACATGTGTAGACATATCATTTTTCAAAATAATATTTTTCTTTAAACAATCTTTTAAATCCTTAGAAATAGAAGCAATTTCATTTTTAAAGAATCATTTTCTTTTAAAACAAAGTCAACTTTTGAAGACAATTTTTCATTATTCTTTAAAACATCATTACAATCATTTGTAGATTTCAAAAATTCATTTTCTTTTAGTGCAAGATCAAGTTGAGATTTTAATGATCCCTCTCATTTGAAATCTCCACCTTTTCTTGCAAAACCAAGTCAAGTCTAGAAAGCAAATCTTTATTTTCCTTGTTAAGTCCTAGACTTTTCTTTTCAAAATATTATATTTTTCTATCAATTTTTCACAAACTATAGATAGTTCTTCATTCAAAACATTTGGATCAACATAATCATCACATGAAGAACTGGCATCATTAGCATCTAATTGAGATTCTGATTGTACCTCAAGGGAGTCATTCCCTTGGACCATGTAGCATTGAGATTCGGATTCTCCACTAGATTCTTCCTCTTATTGGATCGGCAATTGAAGCTTGGAGGTGGAGGTGGTCAACTTGTTCCACACTACAAAAGCGGAATCAAGGTTAGAAACAAGTATAAGATATTCTTTATTAAGCGTGCTTCTAATAGCCTCAAGGGCTTGTGCATTGGCCCCTATATGATTGCGGTTATCAAGATAGCATTTCTTGGTAGCGGCAAGAAAAACATGCAAGCCCAGGGTTTTTAGGTAGATGGACATCCTATATTTCCACACGTCAATGTTGGAGACATCAAACATGGGAGGTGACAAGCAATCCATGAGTGTCTGCAAACAAGATAAATGTGCAAATGCAAATGATAGATTAGCTAAGTCCAAGACACACTCCTAGGTTGTTAAACCAAGTATCAGGAGCGTAGGCTCTAATACCAATTGAAATTAAATAAGGCATTGATACCAAAGTGAGAAAATAAACAAAATCTTGATATCAATTGTGAATATTTTGTCATTTAGAATATATGACTTTGTGTTCTCACTTTGTGTTCTCACTTTGTTTTTAACTAATGTGTATGTCCTAAATCTAATGCATGTGCATATACATATTGATCATGTGGATATTTATGAGTTTTTGTTTTTGACTTCTATGATTCATGACTTGATTACTTGTTTAGATGTTTGTTTTCATTAAAACTAGGATATATACTTGTACAATTAGTGAGCCACAAATAGACCATTATATGTTTGTGCTTGAACGCTTATTTGTACTCATTAGATGTACTAATATAGTCTAGTTTTAATGATTCATGCATTTGACTTGTATTCCCCATTTTACATGTTTTTCGTGTTTATGTTTAACTTCATGTATATGTCCATCTTGTCTAAACTATTAGCTATACATATACATTCCTTGAGCCACTTGCCTTCATGCATATACTTTTGTGAACTCGCTATGTTTTGATATGTATGTATACTTTAGTTTGTACATGACATACATATACCTTGAAGATTAAATCGTTTTGATGATTTTCATGTTTCATGGAATATAATTTTGTTTTATTCCTTACTTGAAGGATTTCGTACTAGTTTACAAATTTTTCATATAACTAGTTCGTATTCTCCATATGGTAGAGTTTTCAAACATACTTTATTTTCAAACCTAATTTTGAAAATCCTACCCATTTAAGGGTGGTTGGTTGAGCGACCATGTCTTGTATGTTTATTATTGAAAATCTTTTTAAACATGTGCATGAAATGGGTGGAAAGGTAATATGAGTTATACACTTGATCATATTATGTTTTCAATTGGTATCATTGAATCTTTTCAATTGATATCACTATTGACATTTCTTTTGTATACTCATATATATGTTTTATTTGTTCTTACTATATCTCTATATCTTTGAGCACAAATTTTGGTTATCATAAGCTTGATTTCAAATGACTATCTTATCTCAATTGATTATGTTTCAATTGGTATCCTAATACAAGCTTATGCATCGTTTTATTTGGTATTTCATAAAGGGGGGAGAAAATTCATATTTTATCTTTCAATTGGTATTTTGTTTACCTTTGATTTCCACTCCCATACTTTATGATGAAAAATAATTGAAAAATGAATATTGATTTTAATTTGGTATCATATGTTCAAAATGAAAAATACTTTCAATTGGTATCAAGATGTTTATTTGTTTACCTTCAATTTGGTATCACAAATGATTTTATTTCATATGGTATCTATATCTTGTGATATCTTAATTTAAGAAAAATTCAAAATTTATAATGTTTATTTACAATTGATATCTTAAAATTTGATTTACTAAGATATCTCAAAATTTTGTTTTAATAAGAAAATTAAAAATGTTTTTATTTATATTGCCTATATGCAAGGAGAGCTTAACATCTCTTCTACATATAAATTCATGTTGAGTGTATCTTATATTGAGGAGCTTGACAACTCTTCTTTATGCGGCACACGTGTGTAGGGGGAGCTTCACATCTCCTCTTATGCATTGCATATTATGTGTTATGTGAATTAGGGCTTGTCATCCTTTCTTCATGTAATGCATGTATGTAGGGAAGTTAACTTAGCGTCTTTCTCTTCATGAATGTATATCGCATATATTGTTGGCCCAAAGGCCTTCCACCCTAGTTTTGATGATGATTAACTCATGTAGTTATGTTTACTAATAATCTTGTGTTGTTTAAGTTTCAGATCATTAACCAAGATATTAGTTGGTGATTAGCTTCAACAAGGAGTTTAGAAGCTTTTCATGGTGATTCCGGTGCCAAAGCTTAAAGATCATACCTTTGCACTCGGTGGATCACGTTTGGGAGCAAGTCAACTTGAAGATGGAAGATCGTCAAGAAGACTTAGGTATCCATAGTTTAATGTGTTTAGATCCAATTTGTAAAGCTTAGTATAGTTGATATGCTCAAGTGCACAACACACACGTTTTTATGTTTGGTTTTTAGTTTTCATGAATGATTGATCAAAACAAGTTTACATGGTTTATATGTATAATAGATGTATTCTAGTTATACATACATGCGTACACTTCCTATACAAACTTATTTTGACTATCTTATTCATGTATTGAAAAATCAAGTTTGATAAATATACAAGTTTTATTTTTGATAAAATTTGCAAGACTCAAAAATGAATTGATATGATTGATATATGTCTTGAAATTTTTATCACTTGTTTGTGTTTTAATATAAAATGTTAAAACAAGTTTTGTGGATTTTTAGAAGACTTAAAAGATTTTTCAAAATATTTTTAAACTGTTTTTCTGACCCAGTTTTCTGTTCCAGGCTTCAACCAGTCGACTAAGTCAGTTTAGTAGTCGACTTGGGATGAAGTCGGTCGACCGGGCCGGTCGACCGACGTGCACAGATCTGTGCACGTTTGGCAGCTCTGGGACGGTCGACCCGGGCGGTCGACCGAGTCTGAGAGCAGTGCTTTCTGTTTGCTTGGGTCGACCGTGCCGGTCGACCGTGGTTGCCCAACGGTCACAATTCTGACCGTTGGCGGTCGACCGGGCCGGTCGACCGTTAGCCTGTCAGGCTGCCACATCAGCCTAACGGCTAGTTTTCTGATGGGCCTATATAAACCCAATTCTTTGGGATTTTGGCCAAGGTTTTTACAAGAGAAAAATTCTCAGTTTCCCTGAGTTTAAAAAAGTTTTCAAAAGTGTTTTTGGGCTTTAAACTTCCAATCTTAATTGTTTTAGGTTTTTAGAAAAATCAAAGAAATGAGTATTTTGGGATATTTGTCTTGGCTTTCATTTTCTATCATTTACAAGAGTTTTCCCAAGTAGTTTTTCTTTGTTGCTTGTTTTCCAAACACCTAGTTTCCACACTTGAGCTTATCTTCTATCCTAATCTATTAGGATCCTTTGTTTTGTGAAAAAAAAAGAAAAAGAAAAGAGAGATTGAGTTTGTGGTTTTTGGAACCACTTGTTGTAAACACCCTTGTTCTTGTTGTATCCCTCTTAGGTAGAGGTGATCGGGTGATTGGTTTGCTCCCTCTAGTGAGAGGTGGAGTTTGGTTTGTAAACCCTCTTCGGTAGAGGTGTTGTGGTTGTTTGGCTACGGGCCTACCCCTCGGTTGTGAGGTGGTGTTTGAGAGAGGAGTTCGGTACTCCTTGTGTTGTAACAAATCCTTCTCGGTGAAGGTTCCCTCAGTGGGAGTCCTCGGTGGACGTTATAGTGGATTGGAAATCCTACACGGTGGTGTAGGCGGGGATGTAGAGCAAGGTGCTCGAACCTCGAAACATATCATTGTGTTTGCGTTTGATCCACTTGTCTCTAAACTCTCTCTCTTTACATTTGTGCAAAGCATCATACTTCATTCATATCATATATTGCTTGTATTGCCTTGCATCTTTCATATTGCTCATCCTTATATGCTTGGCTTGATTGTGTGTGTGCCTCACTTATACTTAACCACAAGAGCTTCACATAGCACCTCAACCCATTCAAGGGGAATCAAAAGGAGTTAGTCTAGAGCCCTTCACGGGGAATTCGGCTACACTTGTGTGTTGTATTAAGTGTGATTGCAAAATTTGCATTAGCTTCCGCATTTAGCGCATTTAGTTCCTAGATTAGCTCTTACACCTATTCACCCCCCTCTAGATGTTTTTCAATTGGTATAAGAGCTAGTGCTCCTGATTCTTAGGCTTAACATCCTAGGAGTGAGATCCACTTGGTTGCTAATCTTGTTTGCATTTGTTTGTTTGCACACATATAGTTTACATCCATGGACTTCATGACCCCACCTAGCCTTGATCCTTTCAACATTGTTGTTTGGAAGTATAGGATGTCCTCATACCTAAAGACCCTAGGTTTGCATGTTATCCTTGCGGCTACCAAAAGATGTTATCTTGGTGATCGCAATCATATAGGGGCCAATGCACAAGCCCTTGAGGCCATTAGAAGCACATTGCGTAAAGAATATCTTTTGCGTGTTTCTAACTTTGATTCCGCCTTTGCAGTGTGAAATTTGTTGACAACCACCACCTCCTCCAAGCTTCTATTGCCTATCCGACAAGAAGAGGAATCTAGTGGAGATGAATCCGAGCCGCAACAATGCTATACGGTCCAAGGGAATGACTCCCTTGAGGTACTCTCGGAATCTCAACTAGATAGTAATGATTGTGCTAGTTCTTCAAATGATTTTGCTGATCCCCATGCTTTAAATGAAGAACTATCTATAGTTTGTGAAAAATTAATTGAAAAATATAATTTGTTGAAAAAGAAGACTTTTGCCTTAACTAAAGAAAATGAAAAATTGTCTTCTAAACTTGATTGTGTTTTGCAAGAGAAGGTTGAGGTCTATAATGAAAGGGATTCATTAAGATCTCAATTAGATCTTGCACTTAAAGAAAATAAAATTTTAAAATCTAAAAATGATTGTGAAATACTTTTGAAGAAAAATGAAAATTTGTCTTCAAGAGTTGATTTTGTTTTAAAAGAGAATGTTGCTTTGAAAAATAAAATTATTTCTATTTCAAATGATTTAAATGTTTGTTTAAATAAAAATGATGTTTTGCAAAATAAGATTGATGCTTATGTTTGCCATGCTAGGGTAGCTTCACCTAGATCACCCCTTGCATGCACTTCTTCTTCTAAGATTAATGATGATATTTATTTGTTGAAGAAGAAAGTGGATTGTTTGGGCTCCACTATGAGCCAATGTGCCATGAACCACTCACGTTTGGAAACCTTAGTTCGAAAGAAAACAAGTTCCATCCTTTATGCATGCACACCCTCCACGGCATACACATGCTCTACACGGACACGCCCATCACAAGTATGCTCATGTGTACGCTTGTACACATTGTGGACGTATGGGCCACCTTGCTAAATTTTGTTATGATAGATTACATACTCCTAATTTAGCAAAGAATTTTGTTTGGGTTAGAGAAGGGACTAACCCCCATGGACCCAATAAGATATGGGTACCAAAGACCACCCTAAGATTTTTGATGTAGGTGTGGGCTCTCACATGACGTGAGAGTGATGACACCTTGGAGTGGATGCGTTCCGAGCTTAAAGGAAATCTATTGGATGCATCACTTTCAAGGGAGGTTTGGTGGAGAGGACCACCATGTTTTGGAGATAAGGAGAGTTGCCTTCTAGGTTTTGGTAACGATTCCTAACTCCTATTCATTGCTTACATGCTTTTCATATTCATTGTTTATAGCATGTTTCATTGTTTAGTGATTAGTATGAAAATGCCATGATTATTAAATCCTTGACATACATGTTTAGCATTTTGAGACACCCATGTTTAATATGGACCATTATTTTAGTGTTCTCATCCTTGTTTAGCTATCATGTTTATCATAGGTTTAATAACATGTGAATTTACATAATAATCATGTTTAAAATTTATCATGATGATTTTATCTTGTTTTTGATGCTACATGATTTAAATATATGTTTAGATGTTAGTTTTCACTAAAACTAGGTATATACTTGTGCATATAGTGGGCCACAAATAAATCTATATATGTTTGTGCTTGAACGCTTATTTGAACCCATTAGATGTGCTAGTATAGTCTAGTTTTGATGATTCATGCATTTTAAACTTGTATTCCTATTTTTGAATTTATTTTATGATTGTGTGTTTCACTTCATGTATATGTTTGTATTGCCAAACTTTAAGACATACATGTATACCCTTTGAGTCATTTGCCTTTCATGCAAATCTATATATATGGACTCAATTGTGTTTAGGGATATGTATGTATACTTATTGTGTTGACAATTCATACATATACCTTGAAATGAAATTTGTTTTGGTGAAAATTTAGTTTTTCTTGATCTCGTGTTTATTTGTTTAACTTCATGTATATGTCCATTTTATCCAAATTATTGTTATACATATACATCCTTTTGAGCCACGTGCCTTAATGCATATATCTTTGTGGACTCGTTGTGTTTGGATATGTATGTATACCTTAATTTGTATAAGACATACATATACCTTGAAGATTAAATAAGTTTTGATGATTTTCATGTTTTCGTGTTTTAAGGAATATTGAGTGTTTTAAGTGCTATGTGATTTACATGTGTTTTATGAAAATTATTTTGTTTCATTCCTTACTTGAAGGATTTCGTACTAGTTTAAAAGATTTTCCATTTAACTAGTTACGGTATTCTTCATTTTGGTAGAGTTTTTCAAACAAAGCTTATTTTTCAAATCTATTTTTGAAAACCCCTACCCTTTATGGGAGGATGGATGGGAGTCCATACCTTGTATGTTTATATTGAAAATCATTTTAAACTTGTGCATGAGATGGGAGGTAGTTATATGAGTTATACCATGCTTTTATTGTTATGTCAATTGGTATCATTGAACTCTTTCAATTGGTATCAATTTGATCCTTTTGTATACTCATAATTGTTTATTGTGTATGTATATTTTCAATTGGTATCATCTATTGGTGATTGGTACTCATTCTATTTCATACACATATACTTATTTTATTTGTGCTCAAGATATAAATTTGCACAAATGTTGTTTATGCTAAAGCTTGAGTTTCAACTTTATTTCAATTGATTTAGTTTTCAATTGGTATCCTATTTCAAGCCTACGCATAGTTTTTGTTGGTATTTCATAAAGGGGAGAAAATTCGATTTTCATATTTCAATTGGTATTTAGTTTTTCACTCCCTTACTTTATGATAGAAAATAGTCATTTCAATTGTTTATATGACTTAAAAAGAAAAATACTATCTTTTGATATCAAAATGTCTTGTGTTTTAAATTGGTATCTAAAAATTTTGTTTAAAGAAAAATATAAAAGTTTTGATTTATATTGACTATATGCAAGGAGAGCTTAACATCTCTTCTACATATAGATTCATGTTGAGTGTATCTTATATTGAAGAGCTTAACATCTCTTCTTTATGTGGTACACGTGTGTAGGAGGAGCTTCATATCTCCTCTTATGCATTACACAATGTGTGTTATGTGAATTAGGGCTTAACATCCCTCTTTCATGTAATGCATATGTGTAGGGAAGCTAACTTAGCGTCTTCCTCTTCATGAATGTATATAGCATATAACATTTATTGACCTTTGTTTATTTTCAATTGGTATCAAAATGCTTCATTGACATATGTTTCTATTGATATCATGTTGATTATAGTCACCCCTTATTGACCTTGTTTTTGTTTTTAGACAAAAAGGGGGAGAACATTATTTTTATTGTTTTGATTGACAAAAAGGGGGAGAAAGATTTTTTTTACCCCTCATTTTATTGTTTTTGATTGTTTACCCCTTTGTTGATGAGTGACAAAAAGGGGAGAAAGATTTTGGTTATATATGTATACTTATGTTTTTGCATATATTAAGTTTTATTGGTATCTAGAGCATCTAGTGTTTTTGTTAATATTTTATTAATTTAATTGGTATCTAGAGCTTCTAGAACATGTTTATGTGTTTTATGCATGTTAATGCATACATGTTTATGTACATTCATTGCATATCTTTTGTTTATTTGTTTATGCATGAGTTAAGGGGGAGCTTCTTTGAAGCTTAACTTTAATCCATGCATATATAATTCTATGATTTTTGTCATCATCCAAAAGGGGGAGATTGTTGGCCCAAAGGCCTTCCACCCTAGTTTTGATGATGATTAACTCATGTAGTTATGTTTACTAATAATCTTGTGTTGTTTAAGTTTCAGATCATTAACCAAGATATTAGTTGGTGATTAGCTTCAACAAGGAGTTTAGAAGCTTTTCATGGTGATTCCGGTGCCAAAGCTTAAAGATCATACCTTTGCACTCGGTGGATCACGTTTGGGAGCAAGTCAACTTGAAGATGGAAGATCGTCAAGAAGACTTAGGTATCCATAGTTTAGTGTGTTTAGATCCAATTTGTAAAGCTTAGTATAGTTGATATGCTCAAGTGCACAACACACACATTTTTATGTTTGGTTTTTGGTTTTCATGAATGATTGATCAAAACAAGTTTACATGGTTTATATGTATAATAGATGTATTCTACTTATACATACATGCGTACACTTCCTATACAAACTTATTTTGACTATCTTATTCATGTATTGAAAAATCAAGTTTGATAAAAATACAAGTTTTGTTTTTGATAAAATTTGCAAGACTCAAAAATGAATTGATATGATTGATATATGTCTTGAAATTTTATCACTTGTTTGTGTTTTAATATAAAATGTTAAAACAAGTTTTGTGGATTTTTAGAAGACTTAAAAGATTTTTTTAAATATTTTTAAACTGTTTTTCTGACCCAGTTTTCCGTTCCAGGCTTCAACCAGTCGACTAAGTCAGTTTAGTAGTCGACTTGGGATGAAGTCGGTCGACCGACGTGCACAGATATGTGCACGTTTGGCAGCTCTGGGACGGTCGATCGAGTCTGAGAGCAGTGCTCTCTGTTTGTTTGGGTCGACCGTGCCGGTCGACCGTGGTTGCCCAACGGTCACAATTCTGATCGTTGGCGGTCAACCGGGCCGGTCGACCGTTAGCCTGTCAGGCTTCCACATCAGCCTAACGGCTAGTTTTATGATGGGCCTATATAAACCCCAATTCTTTGGGATTTTGGCCAAGGTTTTTACAAGAGAAAAATTCCCAGTTTCCCTGAGTTTAAAACAAGTTTTCAAAAGTGTTTTTGGGCTTTAAACTTCCAATCTTAATTGTTTTAGGTTTTTGGAAAAATCAAAGAAAAGAGTATTTTGGGAGATTTGTCTTGGCTTTCATTTTCTATCATTTACAAGAGTTTTCCCAAGTACTTTTTCTTTGTTGCTTGTTTTCCAAACACCTAGTTTCCACATTTGAGCTTATCTTCTATCCTAATCTATTAGGATCCTTTGTTTTGTGAAAAAAAAAAAGAAAAAGAAAAGAGAGATTGAGTTTGTGGTTTTTAGAGCCACTTGTTGTAAACACCCTTGTTCTTTTTGTATCCCTCTTTGGTAGAGGTGATCGGGTGATTGGTTTGCTCCCTCTAGTGAGAGGTACTAGAGGGTGGAGTTTGGTTTGTAAACCCTCTTCGGTAGAGGTGTTGTGGTTGTTTGGCTACGGGCCTACCCCTCGGTTGTGAGGTGGTGTTTGAGAGAGGAGTTCGGTACTCCTTGTGTTGTAACAAATCCTTCTCGGTGAAGGTTCCCTCGGTGGGAGTCCTCGGAGGACGTTATAGTGGATTGGAAATCCTACACGGTGGTGTAGGCGGGGATGTAGAGCAAGGTGCTCAAACCTCGAAACATATCATTGTGTTTGCGTTTGATCCACTTGTCTCTAAACTCTCTCTCTTTACATTTGTGCAAAGCATCATACTTCATTCATATCATATATTGCTTGTATTGCCTTGCATCTTTCATATTGCTCATCCTTATATGCTTGGCTTGATTGTGTGTGTGCCTCACTTATACTTAACCACAAGAGCTTCACATAGCACCTCAACCCATTCAAGGGGAATCAAGAGGAGTTAGTCCAGAGCCGTTCACGGGGAATTCGGCTACACTTGTGTGTTGTATTAAGTGTGATCGCAAAATTTGCATTAGCTTCCGCATTTAGCGCATTTAGTTCCTAGATTAGCTCTTACACCTATTCACCCCCCCTCTAGGTGTTTTTCATATATCTCTTTATTAATTGATTTGAGTTCACCTCTTTGTGGGGGAGAACATTATTTTTGTGTTTACTTTAACCCCTTTGTTGATGATTGACAAAAAGGGGGAGAAGTATTTCAGTATATATGCATGTTTTGGAAAAGATTTCTTGTTTACACATATTGTTTTGTTTTGCAAAAAAGAGAAGAATTTGATGTGTTTCATGCTTGTTTATGCATGTTTATCTCCTTATATTTGCATACATGTTTGTTTAGATTCATGTGCTTCATTGCCATATATTATTATTTATTGTGATGCATGAGTTAAGGGAGAGCTTCTTTGAAGCTTTACTTTAATCCATGCATATATATAACTCCAAGAGTTTTGTCATCATCAAAAAGGGGGAGATTGTTGGCTCAGAGGCCTTCCACTCTAGTTTTGATGATGATTAACTCATGAAGTTATGTTTACTAATAATCTTATGATGTTAAGTTTCAGATCCTTAATCAAGATATTAGTAGGTGATTAGCTTCAACAAAGGTGTTTTAGAGCTTCTCACATGGTAATTCAAGAGCTCGAGCATTAAGATCATATATAGCACTCGTTGGAGTCAAGCTCGGTGGATCACGGTTTGGATCGAGTCGTCTTGAAGACGGAGTTCGTCAAGAAGACTTCGGTACTTAGTTTAGTTTATGTTTTAGATCCATTTGTAAAGACTAGATAGTGTGATATGCTCAAGTTCACAACACACACATTTGTTTAAGTTTTCATGTTTTGGTTTTCAACTTTGGTTTAACCGATCTTGGTTTTCATGAATAGATAAAATCAAAACAAGTTTACATTGTTTAATGTATATTAGATGTGTTCTATATACATGTATGTTTCATATCTTAGACAAACTTATTGTGATATGCCTATTCATGTGTTTGGAGTTTTGTGTTTTAACAAAACATATTTTCGGATTTAATATCAAAAATATTGATATATATCTTAATATGTATATTGGAGTATATCCATATACTACATGCCTAAAAGTTGTTTAAATATCATGTTTTTGTATTTGGATGAGTTTTGGAGAAATCGGATTTCCATTTGAAAAATTCAAGTTTTGGAAAATACAGTTTTTGGTTTTCGGCAAAATTTCTAACTTAAAAAAATAGTTCAAAATGTTTCTAACATGGTTTGATTTTACTCAAACATGTTTGTATATCAATGTATTATACTGAAACTATTTTTGTGAAATTTTAAAAGTTTTATGGGATTTTATTTTAAAATTAAAACCCAAGTTTCAAGTCCTGAAAAACTGCCTGCCAGGCTCTGGCGGTCGACCGGACCCAGAATCGGTCGACCGGACCGGTCGACCAACGTGCACAATACGTGCACGCTGGCTAGCCACTTGGGCCGGTCGACCGAGCGGTCGACCGACTGCAAGTACCCCCACTCTCGGGTGGGGGCGGTCGATCGACCGGTCGACCGTAAGGCTTGAACAGTCGACCGCGCGGTCGACCGGCCAGAGAGCATTTGCTCTTTGGATTGGCACGGTCGTCCGAGCGGTCGACCGGAAGGCCCCAACGGTTAAATTTTTGACCGTTGGCGGTCGACCGGGCCGGTCGACCGCCAGTCGCCAGGGCTGAAAAATAGCCCCAACGGCTAGTTTTTCCATGGGGCTATTTATACCCCATTGAGAGGTGTTTTACACTAAGATTTTAAGAGCCAAAAATTCTCCTATCTATAAGTGTTTTATACAAGTTTTCAAAAGTGTTTTTTTGAGCCAAAAGGGATTCATCTTTATTAAAAGAGTTGGAAAATCATTTGAAAAGAAAAATCTTTGGGAATTGGTTTGATCTTTATTTTCTATTCTATCTAAAGTTTTCCCTAGAGTTTTTCTTTGAGTTTTTGATTTCCAAACTCTTTGTTTTTTCACACTTGAGCTATATCTCTTATCCTATCTATAGGATCTTTATTTGGTGGAAAAAGGTGTTTGTGGTTGAAATATACCACCTTGTTGTAACCCTCCTACTTTGTGATTCCCTCTTGGGTGGAGGTTGATTTGAAGTGGTGGTTGGCTCCCTCTAGTGAGAGATTGAGATTGTGTATTGCTCCCTCTAATGAGAGGTAGAGTTGGTGTTGGATTTGTATCCCTCTTAGTGAAGAGGTGGATTGTGGTTGTTTGGTTAAGGGCCTACCCCTCTTGTGTGAGGTGGTGTTTTGTGTTGCCTCTAGTGAGAGGTTGTGGTTGTTAAGAGAGGAGTTGTGTACTCCCGGTTATTGTATTGCCCCAAATCCTCGGTAGAGGTTCCCTGTGTGGACAAAGTTAGTGGATTGGAAATCCTTCTGGGTGAAGGCGGGGACGTAGAGCTGGGTGCTCGAACCTTGAAACAAATCTCGTTGTTTGCGTTTGATCCATTGACTCTAACTCTCTCTTTTATATTGATCATTCATAATTATATGCTTGGCTTGTCTGTGTGTGCCTCACTTGTGCTTAACCACAAGAGCTTCATATAGCGCCTCAACTCTTATTCAGAGGAATCAAGAGGAGTTAGTCCAAAGCCCTTCACCGAAAATTCGGCTACACTCGTTGGTTGCATTAAGTGTAGTTGTAATTAAGTTTTAATTTTCGCATTTAGTTCATTAGATTAGCTATACACCTATTCACCCCCCCTCTAGGTGTACCTTTAAATATATTTATTGTTATAGATATATTTGATAATTCACTTACAATTTTATAAAAATTATGTATGATATAGTTTTAGACTAATGATATTTATATTTGATCTTTCTTTAGGTATGGGACCTATGAACCCCGGACCAGTCAGTTCTGATATTCTACACTTACAGGAGGAGCATCTATCCGCTCATATAGACTTGAGGTGAGTATCTTTATGTATGCATTATCTTATTTGTATAATTGAAATTCTGTATTAATTTGATATATGATGTGATACATGATATGGATTTGATAGAAGTTCTATATGACAAATTAGTTTGGGTTGTGGATTTAAGCTTGTGTATTGATATGTTGTGAACTTGAGTTTGTGTATTGGAGTTTGTGAATTGAGTTTTATTGATGTGCTTTGGATTTGAGTTTCAATATATTTTGATATGTAGTGTATATGAGTTTGTAGATTGATATGTCGAAATTGGGATTGGATTAGGATTGTGGATCAGATATGTTGAGATTGAGATTGAGATATATGGAGATTGAGATTAAGTTGGGGAGTTATCTGTAAGCTCTGTGCCTTGAAAAGGTGCCAAAGCCTATGCATTGCAATTATGGAGTTGCCTTTACCACCAAGGCCGCATTTTTAAAAACTACATATTAAATATGCGTCCTCCCCAAGGACGCACTCTATAAGTGAACATACAAAACTTACAACATACTCACAACATACTCATTTGTTTTGTGGCTAAGTGATGGAAATCTGGCCTTGGGAAGGCCGAATTTTAGAGCAGTTCTGAAGTTGGAAGTCCGGCCTTGCCAAGGCCGGGCTCTTACCATTTACAGAGAGCTTCGCATACTCATCATCAAGGCCAGACTCCTGCCACTTACAGAGAGCATAGTGTATTCATCCTTGGTAGTGATGTAAATCCGGCCTTGAGAAGGATGGATTTTAGAAGAGAGCATCAATTTATAAGTCTGACCTTGGCAAGGCCGGACTTTTGTGAGACACATCTAGCAACGGCATGCAACGCTGGCACCCAAATCGACTGTTGGCCGACGTGGTGCCAATGTGGAGCATAAGAGGTCAGTTTTTAAAAATATTTTTGTGATAGGTTGTTTTTATAATTATTTTTAAAAAAGATTAATTCAAAATTTTGTCCATAAATAAAAGTCAACCTCTTTGGTGGTCCAAAACATAATTTTCAGAGGTCTCTAGTAGTTTTCATAAACTAGTATACGCGGTCGAGCAGTGAGAAACTGACCGATGACGAGGACAGAGTGCGAGAGAGAGAACAACGGAGATGAGGGGGGGAGAGAGAGCCGGGGGGAGAGAGGGGAAAGGAGAGCTGGAGAAAGAGGGTGAGGCGGAAGAGGGAAGCGGGAATAGGGGAGGCAGAGAGGGGAGAGGGGAAAAGGGGAGCTGGCGGGTGGCGAATTAGCAAGGGAGGGAGGGGTGGAGAGCGAAAGAGAGAAAGGAGACAAACAGACGGACGGAGGAACACAATTTGTAAAGGAGTCACGAGAGAAAACATCTTTTCGGTCGGTTTTGATAATGAGAGATTTTGGGTGTGTCTGTTTTGAGGAAAAGGGAGAAAAATGTGCAAGTGGGAAAACTCTTTTCTCACTTCTACGATTTGTTTCAACGATAAAAGTGAAAATGGGATTTGCATCCCACTTGCACTTTTTCTCAATCTCATTTCTCACTTTTACATCCCCATTTTCCTACTTGCAAGGTGCTACAGTTACTTTTTAAATATTTGATATTAAAATATTAATATTTAATACTATGTGAATCTTTTTTAAAAATTAATTTAATTTTAACTTTTTTATAAAATATTTTAATAATTAATATTTTAGTATCCATGTTTTTAAAATATTATAATATTTAGTATTCAACAGTTTTTTAATAATTATAATATTTTTCAAAAATATTTTAATATTTAATATATAATTATTTTAGTTAGTTTTTTATTTTTAATAATTTAATTTTATTGTTAGTATTATTATTATAATATTTTTATTACTATTTGATGTTTAATTGAAAATTTTATTATACATTTTAGTTTTTAATAACAAATTAATTTAATAATATTGGTATTATTTAAATAACCAAACAGTTAATATTGTGATCAATTTTTCCACTTACACTTTCACATTATGATCAAACACCGTAAAGCACAATATATTTTCTCACTTACACTTTCACATTATAGCTAAACATCATAAAACTTACTTGCACAAATTTCAGTATCCCACATATACTTTCACATATCCCATACTAATTTTCTACTTGCACTTTTTTCTTCCATTTGTAGCAAACTAAACAGGCCCTTTGTAGCTCTATGAAAATAGAATGTCCTATTTAGAGTTTGTTTGGTTTTCAGGTTAAAATTTCTAAGTTGTAGTTTCTTGGAGTCAAGTCCTATAACTCTGAAAACTAACTTGATGTTTATTTAGTAATTGTTCATAGTTTACTAAACTACAATTAGCAGTGTCCATAAGTGGACCTTAATTATAGATTAGAAAAATCTGATAATTGTTCTAATTTAGTGCCTAGTATTGGGGGTCCACCTACTGTTCCTAGCAGTGCATTATGATGTATATTTTGTCCACTATTTAGTAATGCAAAAAGGAATCAATGTCCCTGCAGTGAAAAGCACAAATACAGTAGGCAATCTAGAGATTTAATGACTCCAACTGATAATGGCTTCCCACTTTATTTGTCATCTAAAAGCACAAACAAATCGTTAAAACCGGAATATAAATGAGATGCACTACATTTTATTGAAGGGCTTTTTTACATATTCATCCCTTTAAATCTTTGTTATTTTTATTTATTAGTCCCTCCAAGCTTTGTAATATCAATTTAGCCCCTTAAATTCTTTGAGTAACCTCGAATCATGACAATAGTTAGATTAAGCCTATGAAAAAACTTCAAAGTTAAATGAAAATATGTTAAACGACATGTATACATTTTCCTAGTCAATACCTAGTATCCCATTGTTGGGATTTGCGGGCCCCACCCTCTTCATCTTCCTTATATCTTCTTCTTTCATTTTTCTCATTTGAACCCATAACTTCTGAACTCAAAAGAAGAGAATTTTTTTACCTCTTGAGATTTTAGGCTTTCTTACACGATAGATCCAAGCATCTAGTCACAAAAAATTGATGCTAATTGTCAATTTTGAAAATACACCTAGAAGGGGGTGAATAGGTGTACAAGCTAATCTAATGACAAATGATGCAGAATTAAAAACTAATTGCAACACACTATGTGTAACCAAAGAGTGCAGCCGAATTCCCCGTGAAGGGCTCTGAACTATCTCCTCGAGATTCCTCTAAATTAAGAGTTAAAGTACTATATAAAACTCTCTTGGTTCAACACAAGTATGACACATACAAAGTATATCTAGCAAATGAATATGTGTAATATAAAGCAATTCAAGATATAAGAGAGATATAGTTTAGAAATAGTGGATCAAATGCAAACAACAAGATATGTTTCAAGATTCGAGCCACTGCTCTACGTCCCCGCCTTCACACAGAAGGATTTCCACTACGTCCATACAGGACCTCCCACAAAGGGAACCTCCACTGAGGAATCAGCAATTACAAACTTGGAGAATACAACTCTCTCCAACACAACCACCTCTACACAAGAGGCAAGGCACAAAGCCAAATCTCAACCACAATTACCTCTACACAAGAGGGATAGGCACAAAGCCAAAACTCAATCACCTCTATACTTAGAGGGATATGCACAAAGCTAAAACTCAATCAGCTCTACACTAGAGGGATATGCACAAAGCCAAAACTCAATCACCTCTACACTAGAGGGATAGACACAAAGTAAAAGCAAAGGAAAGATTACAAACTTGGTGATCACAATAGACCACAAACAACTTTCCTCACAAAAACAAGATCCTACAGATAGAATTGAGATGATAGCTCAAGTGTGAGAAAACAAAGTGTTTGGAAATCAAAATCACAAAGAAAATACTTGAGAAAAATACTAGATAGAGATGATATAAAGATCAAAATCAATTTCCTAAAGACTCTATTTTTCTTTGATATTTCCAACCCTTGAAAACAAAATAAAAGAGATTTGAAGCACAAAAACTCATTTTGAAAGTCTTTAGAAAATGGGCAAAATGGCACTAGAAAACTTTTTCTCTTGAAACCCAAAACATTGATTTTCAATGGAAGTGTTGTTGTGATTTTAATCCATCCTAATGACCCTTTATATAGTTTTTAGAAAAATACTTTTAGAATAGTTTTACCAGGTTTAAAGAGGAAGAAATTGACCTTAAAAATTCAACTTTCCTCATTTTAAAAGAAACATGTTTTAAAACAGTTTTTAAAGGAGCTACCCGTTACTGCCAATCTAGCAGTCTGTTGGTCAATGTAGAGCACAGTTTTCAGGTCTAAAACGTCAGAATTGAGAATTAAGTATATAGGAATAATTTGCAAATATTTAAATCTTCTTTTTAATACAACTTAAATCAACTCAATATCATTTCGGAGTAAAACGTTATCAATAAAATACCGAAAGATGTCAAATCAGAAACTGTAAACTATTTTCAGAACAAGAATAAACTTCATCCTAATATTTGGTATCTTTAACATTTGAATCAGATAATGATTATTGAAGAAGAAATGTAGTTCTGAAAGTTATCTTTGAAATGCAATATAAATCATATTAATGAAATATAAAAATTAAAAGTTATGTTAAGAAATCTATAAGGGTGTCGAGCAGATCAGTAGAACGGGCGGCCCGGTCGACTGAGAAAACCCGATATATGTATATTTGAAATCCAAAACCGGTTAAATTGAAAACCAAATGTATTGAACTTGTGTGTGTAAACTTGAGGATATCAACACTAGTCTATCTTACACAAGATCTAAACACAAACTTAAACTAAGCAAATCAAAGTCTTCTTGTAGAAATCCTTCTCCAAGCCGACTCGTTCCAAACACGATTCAAATGAGCTTGACTCCAACCGAGTGTTAGATGATATCTTGATGCACGAGCTCTTAAACCATCATGTGTTATTTTCAAACTTGACTTTGAATCCTTTGTTGAAGCTAAACACTGACTAAGATCTTGATCAAATATCTGAAACTAAATAAGCATATGATCATTAGTACTAAAACTACATGAGTTAATCATCATCAAAACTAAAGTGATGGGCCTTTGGGCCAACAATCTCTCCCTTTTTGATGATGACAAAACTCATGGAGTTATATATGCATGGATTAAAAATAAGCTTCATAAAAGCTCCCCCTTAACTCATGCATAGAATTAAACAAATAGATATTCAATGAAATGCATAAAGTAAATACAAACATTTATGCATAAACAAGGATATAAACATGCATATATAAACTCTCTATAATTTTCTCCCCTTTTTTTCAGTTCATCAACAAAGGGGTGAAGACAATCAAACATTAAAGATGTATATGCGATATACATTCATGAAGAGGAGAGACGATAAGTTAGCTCTCCCTGCATACATGTATTACATGAAGAAGGGATGACTAGACCCTAATCACATAAAGCATGAATACAATGTATAAGTGGAGATGTTAAACTCCCCCTACATATGTGTATCACATAAAGAAGAGAGGTCAAGCTTTTCAATATGAAATATACTCAAAATGAATTTATATATAGAAGAGATGTTGAGCTCCCCTTTTATATAAATAATACATATCAACAAATTTTGAAACCATTTAAAAACAAATTTTTGAACTTTCTAGAAGTCAATAAAATAAATTTTAAATGTCTATAGTAAATTTGATACCATGAAATTCATTGTAAGTTTTTGATACCAATTGAAAGGTAAAAATTCAATGTAAGTTTTTGATACCAATTGAAAGGTAAAATATAAAATAGAAAGTAAAACTAAAAATGTATTTTGATACTAAAAAAAATCAATTGAAATACCAACTGAAATGATTAGCAATTGAAATACCAATTGAAATCAATGCATAAGCTTGTAAAGATACTAATTAATTTAACATTAAGTCAAGTTTAGTATAAACATAATTTGTGTTTAAAAAAATATGTGGCAATTTAAAAGTAAGCACAATCAAAATGTATATATGTATGTATGAAAATGAAAATACCACTTGAATTTTAAATCATACATATATAGAAAATAAGTATGAGTACACAAAAATCAATTATCATAAAAATCATGTGTATAACTCATAACTACCACCCTATTCATGCACAAATTTAAAAGATATTCAATAAGGGTATACAAGGCATGGTCGCCCATCCAACCGCCCTTAGAAGGTAGGGATTTTCAAAATCATGATTTGAAAATGTTTTAACATATATTTGAAAACTCTACCAATTGAAGAATAGAGACTAGTTTTAAAGATAATTTTGAAAACTAGTACAAAATCTTTCAAGCAAGAAATAAACATGAATATAACTATGAAAACATGAAAATCACATGATCATCGATACTTAAATATAAATAAAGCACATATAGGCTCAAAAATCATGAGTAAATACCAAACATAGAGTGTAAGAATCATGTAATCAATAAAATCATGGAAATAAGACATTGAAGCTCATATGAATTTTCTTTTATCAAAAGCAAAAATCATTAAAATTAAATACGCTTCATGGTGTATGTATGTTTTGTTGAAACTAAAATTATACATACATATCCCAAATATAAACGAGTCCTAAAAAGAATTTTGCATGAAAAGTAAGTGACTTTAGAATAGACATGTATATCTAATAGTTCAGACAAAATTAACATATACATGAATCTAAACATATTTTTATGAAAACATGGACAAGTTAAAATGTAGGAGTCGTCAAAACTATATTATACAAGTACAAGTAATGAGTACAAATGAGCAATAATGCATAAACACATGATAATCAAGTGTAGCTTACTAATTATACAAGTATAAACACAAGTTTTAATGAAAACTACATCTAAATAAGTAATCCAAATATGAAGCATAAAAATATAAATAAATATGATCATTAGGTTAAATGCAGGTGTTTTTGAATTAGGATATACACAATAGCTAAATTATAGTGAGAATATAAAAGATGTGAATCCATATGAACATGGTTGAATCTCAAAGGACTATTTATGTATATCACATGTCTAATAATATTGTATTTAACATAATGAGCATTAAAATAATTACATGCTAAAAATTATCAATGTAAGAGCATGTAAATAAAATAACGAGTTAGAGATAGTTATCAAAACCAATAAGACTAATCTCTAGGTCTTCAAACCATGATGATCCTTCCACCAAACATCCTTGAAGGTGATGCATCCAATGTAGTATCCATCAAGCTCAAACGTATCACCATCAAGGCACCAAAACCCTCATGTCAAGTAAGAGCCCACACCTACATCAAATACAATAGGGGTGAATTTTGGTACCCATACCTTTTTGGGTCCATGAGAGTTACACCTTTCCTAACCCAAATAAACTTATTTGCAAAATTTGAATTATGTATTTTATAATAACAAAACTTTGCAAGGTGGTCCTTACGTCCATAATGTGTACAAGTGTACACATGAGCATACATAAAATCATGTGTGTGAGCATGATGAGCATGTGTATGCCATGTTTTGTGTGCATGCATATGAGGAGCATGTTTCTTGCGAAACATGGATTCCAATCGTGTGTGTTTCATGGCACATTGGCTCAAAGTGGAACCTAAATAATCTACACTTTTCTTCAACATGCAAATATCATTTTCAATTTTGAAGAAGAAGTGGAGCATGCAATAGAAGTGTAAGATGATAAAGCTATAGTTGCATGGCAAACATGGGAACCTAAATCATTTTTCAAAGAAATTTTTTCTAAAGAAATGCACTCTAATTCTTTAGAAATTAAAATAATTCTTTTCTTTAAAGAATCGTTTTCTTTTATCACAAAATCAAGTCTTGAAGACAAGTTATCATTATTCTTCAAAATAATATCAAATTCATTTTTATTTTTCAAAATTTTATTTTCCTTTAAGACAAGGTCAAGTTGGGTTTTCAAAGAGTCTCTTTCACTTGAAATTTCAATCCTCTCTTGTAAAACCATATTTAGCTTTGAAATTATTTTTTATTTTCTTCTTTTAATTAAAACTCTTATTTTTCAAAGCTTTGTACTTTGAAAGCAAGTTTTCACAAAATATAGATAGTTCTTCATTAATGCATGTGCATCCATATTATCATCACAAGAAGAACTAATACTATCATCTAGTTGAGTACCGAATTTACCTCAAGGGAGCCATTCCCTTGGACCATGAAGCAAGCTTGATCAGACTCATCTCCACTAGATTCTTTCTCCACATTGTTTGTCGTTTGTAACATGGGAGAGGTCAATGTGTTCCACAATGCAAAAGCGGAATCACAATGAAAAATCATAAATAAATATTCTTTACTAAGTGTATGCTTTAGTGCATCCAAGGCTTGTGCACTAGCCTCAATGTACTTATCATTACCAAAATAAGTTTTCTTGGTAGTGGCAAGATAGACATGCAAACCTAGGATTTTTAAATAAGCACTCATCCTAAACTTTCACATATTGATGCTAGAAACATCATACATGGGAGGGGCAAGGTGATCCATGAGTGTATAGACTATATGCGTGCAAATGCAATACTAGATTAACATCTCACTCCTAGGTAGTTAAACCTAATATCAGGAGCGTAAGCTCTGATACCAATTGAAATATACACCTAGAGGAGGGTGAAGAGGTGTACAAGCTAATCTAATGACAAATGATGTGGAATTAAAAACTAATTGTAACACACTATGTGTAACCAAAAAATATAGCCGAATTCCCCGTGAAGGGCTCTGGACTATCTCCTCAAGATTCCTCTAAATTAAGAGTTGAGGTGCTATATGAAGCTCTTTTGGTTCAACACAAGTATGACACACACAAAGTATATCTAGCAAATGAATATGTGCAATATAAAGCAATTCAAGATATAAGAGAGATAGAGTTTAGAGATAGTGGATCAAACGCAAATAACAAGATATTTTTCGAGGTTCGAGCCACTGCTCTACGTCCCAGCCTTCACACAGAAGGATTTTCACTACGTCCACACAGGGCCTCCCATAAAGGAAATCTCCACCGAGTAATTACAAATTTAGAGTATACAACTCCTCTCTCCAACACAACCACCTTTACACAAGAGGCAAGGCACAAAACCAAAACTCAACCACAATCACCTCTACACAAGAGGGATAGGCACAAAGTCAAAACTCAATCACCTCTACACTAGAGGGATAGGCACAAAGTCAAAGCAAAGGAAAGATTACAAACATGGTGATCACAATAGACCACAAACAACTTTTCTCACAAAAACAAGATCTTATAGATAAAATAAAGATGATAGCTTAAGTGTGAGAAAATAAAGTGTTTGAAAATCAAAATCACAAAGAAAAATACTTGGAAAAAATACTAGATAGAGACAGAAATAAAGATCAAAACCAATTTCTCAAAGACTCTATTTTTCTTTGATTTTTTCAACCCTTGAAAATAAAACAAAAGATAGATATTTGAAGCACAAAAACTCTTTAGAAAATTGGCAAGATGACACTAGAAAATTTTTTCTCTTGAAACCCAAAACTTTGATTTTCAATGGAATTGTTATTGTGATTTTGATCCATCCTAATGACCCTTTATATAGGTTTTAGAAAAACACTTTTAGAATAGTTTTACCACGTCTAAAGAGGAAGAAATTGATCTTAAAAGTTTAACTTTCCTCATTTTAAAAGAAATATGTTTTAAAATAGTTTTTAAAGGAGCTAGCCGTTACTGCCAATCTAGCAGTCTGTTGGTCAATTTAGAGCACAGTTTTCAGGTCTAAAATGTCAGAATTGAGAAATAAGTATATAGGAATAACTTGCAAGTATTTAAGTCTTCATTCTAATACAACTTAAATCAACTCAATACATTTTGGAGTAAAAAGGCATCAATAAAATACTGAAAAATGTCAAATCAAAGTCTGTAAACTATTTTCAGAACAAGAATAGACTTCAACCCAATATTTGACATATTTAACATTTGAATCAAAAAATGATTATTAAATAAGAAATGAAGCCCTAAAAGTTATCTTTGAAATGCGATTTAAATCATATTAATTGAATATAAGAATAAAAAGTTATGGTAAGAAATCTATAAGGGCTTCGAGCAGATCAGTAGACCGGTCGACTGAGAAAACCCGATATATGTATATTTGAAATCCAAAACCGGTTAAACTGAAAACCAAACGTATTGAACTTGTGTGTGTAAACTTGAGCATATCAATACTAATCTATCTTATACAAGATCTAAACGCAAACTTAAACTAAGCAAATCGAAGTCTTCTTATAGAACTCTTTCTTCAAGCAGACTCGTTCCAAACACGATTCAAATGAGCTTGACTCCAACCGAGTGCTAGATGATATCTTAATGCACAAGCTCTTGAACCATCATGTATTAGCTTCAAACTTGACTTTGAATCCTTTGTTGAAGCTAAACACTGACAAGATCTTGATCAAATATCTGAAACAAAATAAGCACATGATCATTAGTACTATAACTATATGAGTTAATCATCATCAAAACTAGAGTGATGGGCCTTTGGGCCAACAAATTTCTCTCAAGATTTGCCCAGGTCTACTTGCTGCTAGGGTTTCTCTAGCTTGTATAGGGGAAAGAAAGACAGAGAGACCGATGGAGAGATGGAGGGTGAGTGGGTTGTTACAATTCTAATAAGGGGTACTTGAGTTAAACCATGCTTTTGTTATCAACAAATCTAAGTTTTCTGCTTAAATTGGATGAAAATCTAAATGTTGTCCTTATTTGAGGCTATTCAAAAAATTTGAGGAATTAATTTGAAATTTCAGGGTCTAGTATAAAACTAAAGAACATTTAAGGATGAATGCATAAAAAACCCTCACTTAAAAGATATTTACATTAAAACCAATCCATTCCATTGGATTTTCCCATGGAGCCAAGATAACTTGAAAGCATGAAATGAAACAGTAAAGAAAGGAGGTAAACTTATAATCTATCGCTACGCCTAAGATCTTCCAAGTGAAATTCACAGCGTAAATAAAACAATAAAAAATACAAATAGATTTGAGATTTTGATTTGAGAGATCGTCTTCCTTCTGTGTTTTCCAGCTTATACTTGCACTTACATGTTTTCATGTTTTTACTTTGGGATTTTGAAAACTACCTATGTTGCGGCTTTGTACCTAACCATGATCTATTGTTATCCGCTTGAGAAGTTGAGTTATGGGCTTCATCTTATCTCCCTTAAGCCGTTGAATGGCCCATTACCTCTTGTTAGGAAAACAACCATTACCTACTAACATTGGCTTTTTTGTGTTGCCTTTGCATTGGCCTTTTATATGTAGGTCACCTAGAGGAGGGGGTAAATAGGTGACAAGCTAATCTAATTGGCAAATAAATGTGGAATTAAAACTATTTATGCAAACTAACACTATTATGCTAAACACGCCAAGTATAACCAAAGAGTGTAGCCGAATTCTTAGTGAAGGGCTCTGAATTATCTCCTCAAGATTCCTCTAGACTAAGAGTTGAGGTGCCACTATGGCTCTCTTGGTTGAATAAAAGTGTGAGCAAACAATCCCAAGTATGCATTCAATTAAGCACAAGTATATCAAGCATATAAGGATGTTAACAATAAAAGCATGCAAGATATACAAACACAAGTGAGAGAGAGAGAGATAAGCAATCGTAAACACGGGAGATTTGTTTCGAGATTCGAGCACACTTGCTCTATGTCCTCGCCTTCAACACTATGAAGGATTTCCATTAAAATCAATCCCGCAAGATCAGTCGGTGTCGCAACACCTACAACGAGCTCCCTTAAGAACTCTTAGACCCGCAAGTCCCTCACTTGTTCTCGCAAGAACAACACACCTAAGCAGACTAGCTTGCCGAGGCTGCACCTCTTACAACTCTTCCAATCACAAGTTGAAATACTTGGTGATCATTTCACTTGATTACCATAAAACTCTCCTCACCGAGGCCACAACCTTTACAACTCCTCACAATATAAGAATGAAAACTTGTGATCACTTTTCTTGATCACAAAAATAACTCTCACAACAAGGATCCTAAGAGGATTGATATAGTAATGGAATGCTCAAGCTTGTGTGAGAAAACAAGATAGAATTGTGGTGAAAACTCAAAAATCTCTTTTGAAAACACTCTTTAAAAACTCTCCTTTGGATATGAAAGTTTTAGCCCAAAAACATGTGGAGAAAAACCCTAAGAGAGATAAGAAAAACTAGCTTTAAAACTTCTCCAAAAACTTGTCTGAAATTGACCAATAGAATCCATATTTATAGGGGATCAAAAACTAGCTGGTTATGGCTCAGAATATGGCCAGATAGGTCTGTCGGTCGACTGGCCGGTCGATCGACTAACGTTCATATTTATGACCGTTAGGGTTTCCAGTGGGTTACCGGTCGACCGCCCGGTCGACCGCACCCAGGTCTTGACCTTTCGGTCGACTGAGGCAAGAACCAGAGAGCACTACTCTTTGGCCGGTCGACCGCTCGGTCGACTGGGGCCAGATCCAGAAAAAAAACTCTCTGGATCTGTCGACCGAGCGGTCGACCAATCGTCAAACCAGGGCTTGGCACATCTCTGTGCATATCAGTCGACCACTCGGTCGACCGACTTCTGATCCGTTCGATCGGTCGGTCGACCGCCAGAAGCCCAGGTCAGAGTTAATTAGGGATTAAAACTCGGTCTTTTAAAATCCTATAAAATCTTATAAAATCACATAAAAACCATAAAAATCAGTCCATTGAAATACTTTGAAATCCAAATATGTGTGATCAAAAATCAATACATATTACAACTAAGTTGAACTATTTTTGTGATATAGAAATTCAGTTTTGAACAAAAAAATTGGTATTTTTCAAAATCAACTTTGAAATGAAAAACCGATTTTTTCAAAACTTGTTCTACTACAAAAACATGATATTAAAACTCATATGAAATATAGTGTGTATGGATATGATTCAATATACATATAAGATGAAATATCTATGTTTTTGACAATAAACTCTAAAATAAGTTTTGATAAATACAAAACTTAAACACATGATATAGAGACATCAAATAAGTTTTTCTAAACATTTGAACCATCAATGTGTATGGATGAAATCCACAATACATATAAAACATATAAACTTGTTTTGATGAACTCTATTCATGAAACATAAAGATATATTTTTTGAAGCTCAAAAATCAAAACAGTATTTTCTAAAATCAAAACTATTCTTATGAAAATACTATAAAAATTTTGTATGTGTTAGTATATAAGCTTGAGCAATCAACAACTAATTTATCATTTACATTTTATCTAAAAACAAAATCTTAACACTTACAAAAATGATACAAGTCTTGAAAATCTTCTTTTGAAAACTTTTTCTCCATCTTGACTTGGTTTAAACCTTGATTCAACGAGCTAAAGTCCTCTTGAGTACTTGATGTGATCTTGAAGCGTGAGTTCTTGAATCAATACATGCTAGCTTCAAAACTTAACTTCGAATCTTTCTTTGAAGCTAAACATTGACTAAGATCTTGATCAAGTATCTGAAACTAAATATGCACAAGATCATTAGTACTATAACTACGTGAGTTAATCATCATCAAAACTAGAGTGAAGAGCCTTTGGGCCAACAATCTCTCCCTTTTTGATGATGACATAACTCATGGAGTTATATATGCATGGATTAAAGATAAGCTTCATAGAAGTTCCCCCTTAACTCATGCATAGCATAAATAATAAGGATATTCAATAAAAGCTCATAAACTAAATAAATATATATGCATAGACAACAAATTTTTAACATGCATATAAACTCTAAATTCTTCTCCCCCTTTTTGTCAATTCATCAATAAAGGGGCGAAGACAAACAAACAATAAAGATGTATATACGATATATATTCATGAAGAGAAGAGATGTTAAGTTAGCTCCCCCTGCATACATGCATTACTTGGAGCAGGGATGACTAGACCCTAACACACATAAAACATAATATATAATGTATAACCAGAGATGTTAAGCTCCCCCTACACACGTATACCACATAAAGAAGAGAGGTCAAACTCCTCAATATGTGAAGTACACTCAATAGGAATCTATGTATAGAGGAGATATTAAGCTCCCCTTGCATATAGGCAATATATTACAAACAAATTTTAAATTTTTTTGAAATCACTTTTAAAACAAATTTTGAAATTTCTTGAAGTCAACAACTAAATTTTGATATCAATTTAAATCAAATTGTAGATGACAAAACAAATATTGGAATCACTTGTAGATAAACAAAATTATTAAGATACCAATAGTAAATTTTGATACCAATTGAATGTGAAATCGATACCAATTATAAAATAAGTACAATCTAAATCACATATATGTATGAAAATAAAAATACGACTTGAATTTTGGTTCATACATATATAGAAAACTCATATTAGTATACAACAATAAAATTTCATGAAGATCATATGTATAACTCATAACTACCATCCTTTCATGCACATGATAAAAGATAGTCATTAAGTTATCAAGGCATGGTCGCCCAATCATCCGCCCTTCGATTGGTAGGGGTTTTCAAAAATAAGAGTTTGAAAATAATTTAACATGTTTGAAAACTCTACCAATTTAAGAATCAAGAACTAGTTTAAAATAATTTTTAAAAAACTAGTTAAAGATCCTTCAAAACATGAAACCAAATCATATATCCCCTGAAGCATGCTAAGTACCCAAAAATTGTCACTCAAGATCTATAAATCTCAAAAATATGCTCATAAAATAAAGCCACGAGTAAACAAATATAATGTGAGTGAATAGGAATCATGTGAATAGCATATTCATGAAATAAATCAATAAGGCTCAAAATAAATATCAAAACTAAAATTTTTTATAAATATTAAACAAGTATCATGATATATGTATGTTTTATTGAATCTAAAAGTATACATACATATCCCCAAAAAATGAGTCAAAAATAGAATTTTGCATGAAGGCAGGTGACTCAAGGATATACATGTATATCTATTAGTTTTAGATAAAAATAACATATACATGAAGCTAAAAATGTACAAAAATAGGGAAAACAAGTATAAATGAAAGAATAATCAAAACTAGGTTATACATGTATATGTAATGAGTACAAATGAGCAATGAAGTATAAACACATAATAATTAAGTGTAGCTCACTACTTGTATAAATATAGACACAAGTTTTAACAACAACTACATCTAAACAAGTAATCACCACATGAAGCATAAAGCAAATATGATCATTAAGCTAAATGCACATGTTTTATAACTAGTATATACAACTATTTAACAATAGTGAGAATACAAAATATGAATCCATATGAATATGGGTGTTCAAAGACTATCTATGTATATCATATGTCTAATAACATTGCATTTAATATAATGAACATAAAAACCCAAGACATGCTAAAAATATATAAACATAAATAGGGAGTTAGAGATAGTTATCAAAATTAATGAACCAATTTCTAGGCCTCCAAACATGGTGGTCCTCCCACCAAACTTTCTTGAAGGTGATACATCCATAAATATGATTTTTAAGCTTGAAACGCATCCACTATCAAGGCACAATCCTCTCACGTTTTGCGAGAACCCCCTCCTACATCAAACACAAAAGGTAAGAATTTTGGTACCTATTTCTTTTTGGGTCTACGAGGGTTAGAAGTAATAGGAACCCAAACATTCTTATTTGCAAAATTTAATAAATTTATTTTATCAAAATAAAATTTTGCTAAATGGCCTTTGCGGTCGCAATGTGTACATTTGTACACTCTAGCAAGCATATAAGTGGGGTGAATGTGAGGATGGTGTGCATATGTATGCCGATGGGTATGTGCATGAATATGTGAAACTTGTTTGCGAAACATAGATTCGAACCTATTATGATTAAATGCACATTGGCTCAAAGTAGAGCCCAAACAATCAATTCTATTTTTCAAAACATGAATCTCATTTTTATCAATAGGAGTGATGAAATAGTAGCATGAGAAGCATGAGAAACAACATTCTTTTTCACTTTAGAAAAAGAATTCTTTTCCTTTTCTTTCAATTTTTTTTCAATGAGTCATTTTCTTTCAAAACAATTTTCTTTTCTTTTTCAATCAAAATAATTTTCTTTTTCAAAGATTCATTTTATTTTGAAATAATTTCAATTTTATTTTAAAAAGAATCTTTTTCTTTTGAAGCCAAATCATTTTCATTTTTCAAACTTTTATTTCCACTTTTAACATCATACTTTTTAAGAAGTTGTTGACAAAACAAAGCAAGCTCATCATATGATATGTCAACATCTTCATTAAGCTCAGATTCGGAATTTTCCTCAAGGGGTCATCCCCTTGGACCATATAGCACATACTAGAAGTAACACTTTCATCATCTGAGTCACTCCCCATGTAGTATTGTTTTTGTTCACTAAGGGAGATAAGAATGTTCTATACTACAAAAGCCGAATCAAAGTTAGCAACCTTAAATAAATATTCATCATTTCGGGTAGACTTTATAAAATGGATGACTTTTGTGTTAGCCTCAAGATATTTGCCATTAACAAATTAAGATTCTTTAATGGTACAAGATAAACATGGATGCCTAGGGATTTAAGATAGATGGACATCTTAACTTTCCAAATTTGGATATTAAGAATGTCAAACATAGGAGGTGTCATGAAATCCATATGTGTGTGTAAACAAATGTTGTGATTAGCTAAATGAGAATCTTTAACTTAAGGTTGTTAGAACCAAATCAAGAGCATCAAGCTCTGATACCAATTGTAGGTCACCTAGAGGGGGATGAATAGGTGACAAGTGAATCTAATTGGCAAATAAATGCGAAATTAAAACTATTTATGCAAATTAACACTATATGCTAAACATACTAAGTATAACCAAGAGTGTAACCAAATTCCCAGTGAAGGGCTGTGGACTATCTCCACAAGATTTCTCTAGATTAAAGTTAAGATGCCACTAAAGCTCTCTAGGTTGAATACAAGTGTGAGTAAACAAACCCAAGTATATATTCTATTGAGCACAAGTATATCAAGCATAAAAGGATGTTAACAATAAAAGCATGTAAGATATATAAATACAAGTGAGAGAGAGAAAGATAAGCAATCGCAAATACGGGAGATTTGTTTCGAGGTTTGAGCACACTTGCTTTACGTCCCCCGCCTTCAACACTATGAAGGATTGCCACTAAAATCGATCCCGCAAGATCACTCGGTACCGCAACACCTCCCTTAAGAACTCTTGGACCCGCAAGTCCCTCACTTGTTCCCGCAAGAATAACACACGCAAGCACACTAGCTTGCCGAGGCCACACCTCTTACAACTCCTCCAACCACAAGTTGGAACACTTGGTGATCACTTCACTTGATCACCAAAAAACTCTCTTCATCGAGGCCACAACCTCTACAACTCCTCACAATACAAGAATGAAAACTTGTGATTACTTCTCTTGATCATAAAAATAACTCTCACAACAAGGATCCTAAGAGGATTGATATAGCAATGAAAAGTTCAAGTTTGTGTGAGAAAAACAAGATAGAGTTGTGGTGAAAAACTCAAGAAATCTCTTTTGAAAACACTCTTTAAAAACTCTCCTTTTGATATAGAAGTTTTAGCCCTAAAACATGTAGAGAAAAACCCTAAGAGAGATGGGAAAAACTGGCTCTAAAACCTCTCCAAAAACTTGTCTAAAATTGGCCAAGAGAACCCATATTTATAGGGGATAAAAAACTAGCCGTTATGGCTCAGAATCTGGCCAGATAGGCCTATCAATCAACCAGCAGGTCGACCGACCAATGGTCATATTTATGATCATTGGGGTTGCCGATCGACCGCCCGGTCGACCGCGCTCAGGTCTTGACCTATCGGTCGACTGAGACAAGAATCAAAGAGCACTGCTCTCTGGCTGGTTGACCGCTCGGTCGACCAGGACCAGATCCAGAGAGTAAACTCTCTGGATCGGTCGACAGCCCAGTTGACCGGCCCTTAAGCTAGAGCTTGTGCACATCTCTGTGCACATCGGACGACCGCTCGGCCGACCGACTTCTGGTCGGTGGACCAGTCGGTTGATCGCCAGAAGCCCAGGTCCTGGTTAATTAGAGACTAAAACTCGGTCTTTTATAATCCTATAAAATCTCATAAAATCTACAAAAATCAGTTCATTGAAATACTTTGAAATTCAAATATGTGTGATCAAAAATCAACACATGTTACAACTAAGTTGAACAATTTTTGTGATATAGAAGTTCAGCTTTAAATAAAAACCGATATTTTTCAAAAATCAGCTTTGAAATGAAAAAATCAATTTTTTCAGAACTTGTTCAAATACAAAAACATGATATTAAAACTCATATGAAGCATAGTGTGTATGATATGATCCAATACGCTTATAAGATGAAATATCTATGTTTTGACAATAAGCTCTAAAATAAGTTTTGATAAATACAAAGCTTAAACACATGATATAGAGACATTAAATAAGTTTTTCTAAATATTTGAACCATCAATGTGTATAGATGAAATCTAAAACACATATAAAATATGTAAACTTGTTTTGATGAACTCTACTCATGAAATATAAAGATATCTTCTTTGAAGCTCAAAAACTAAAACGATATTTTCTAAAATTAAAACTATTCTTATGAAAATACTATAAAATTTTTGTGTGTGTGCATATAAGCTTGAGCAATCCACAACTAATCTATCCTTTATATTTTATGTAAAAATAAAAGCTTAACACTTACAAACATGACACAAGTCTTGAAAATCTTCTCTTGAAAAACATTTTCTCCATCTTGACTTGGTCTAAACCTTGATTCAATGAGCTAGAGATCTTGAAGTGCGAGCTCTTAAATCCACACGTACTAGCTTCAAAACTTGATCTCGAATCTTTCGTTGAAGCTAAACACCGACTAAGATCTTGATCAAATATCTGAAACTAAATAAGCACAAGATCATTAGTACTATAACTGCATGAGTTAATCATTATCAAAACTAGAATGAAGGGCCTTTGGGCCAACATTATAGAGTTACTAACTTTAACGCAAACAAAGATAAGAATATATTTTTCTTTAACTCCAAATATTCTTTCATTTTGTGGCTAGTGAAACTAAAATTTGGTAAACTATAGTTAAAAGTTTGTGAAACTCTAAATATAACTTCAAATAAATTACAATTTAAAAAACTTGCAAACTAAACAAACGCCTAAAGATTCTAGTTGCCCCATTGTTAGTTTCATAATTAATTGAAACTCCTAATGGGAATAGAAAGGGTATCATAGGAACTTATAGTTGCCTAAGAGAAAAAATAGAAAAATTACATTATCTTTTTTTGAAACATGGGTCCTAGCTAGACTTGAACCTGGGATTTTCTACTCCCACCCTTTTACCAGTGATCCAGGCCTCACTGGCAAAAAAAAACATTATCGAATAATTTGTTCTCATCTATTGTAGAAATGTTTTCTAATCTATCTTCGACTATTTGTCTATTCTTATCACTTTATATATACTCCAAACTTTTCAATACTTAAGTTTCTTACTTAAAAAGGACAAAAAGGAAAATAAATTTTTTTCAATCTTCTCCAACAAAATTTAAAAAAATAAATGAAAAAATATTTTCCAACAATCTTTTTTAAAAAATACATTTTTAATCTTTCATCAAAATAAAGTTTTAATCTTCGACAAACTTTCACTACAACAAAACCAACAAACATTGGCACATATTTTCTATAATTTTTTTAATGGCCACTTTTGACTACCTAAAACGACAATTTTATTAAATTGCTAGTTAATTAAGCATTAGTTTACTTGCATTAGCTTTAGATTGTTAATAATTAAACAAGAAAACTGGCCTTTTCAGATATATTCTGGCTTTCCTGTTGCATACAAACTCTTGTATTTTTGTCACAATTTATCAAATAAAAATATTGAAAAAACCAAAATGATAATGAGGTAAACATTCCAAATCCGGACAAAAACGAATCACGTTACATTCTTTTGGAAGCTACATGAATTAATAAAGTTTGTATTAATTTGACAATTATCCTTAAATAGCAGGAACTTCTAAGTGCAAAATGTAGGATATATAACAATATTTTATATTTAAAACATGCAACAAATTAAGGAATATTTTGCTACAACCACCTGCTTTGCATCGTTGGTCCAAAGGCCCATCGCTCTAACTTTGATGATGATTAACTCATGTAGTTATAGTACTAATGATCTTGTGTTTGATTAGTCTCAGATATTTGATCAAGATCTTAGCATGAGTTTAGCTTCAACAAAGGATTTGAAGTTAAGTTTTGGAGATAGCAGGTATTGATTCAAGAGTTCGCGCATCAAGATTGCATCAAGTACTCAAGAGGAGTCCAGCTCATAGATCAAGGTTTGGACCAAGTCAAGAAGGAGAAAAAGATTTTCAAGAGAAGATTTTCAAGAAGACTTGTGTCGGGTTTTGTAAGTGTCAAGATTTTATTTTTAGATAAAATGTAAATAATAGATTAGTTGTTGGATTGCTCAAGTTCATATACACACACACAAAATTTATATATGTTTTAGAAAATACCGTTTTGATTTTTAAGCTTCAAAATATGCATGTGTTTTATCAAAACTTATTTTAGAGCTTATTGTCAAAAACATAGATATTTCATCTCATATGTGTAGTGGATTATATCCATAAACACTGAGCTTCAAAAATATTTAAAATATCTTGTTTTTGTATATGAAGATGTTTTGAAAAAATCATTTTTCAATTTGGAGATTGTTTTTGAAAAATACGATTTTTGTTTAAAGCCAAAATTTCTATATCACAAAAATAGTTCAAAATGTTTATAATATGTTTTTATTTTTAATGAAACATGTTTGTATATCAAAGTATATCAATGAACTTATTTTTGTAAAACTTATGAGAATTTATGGGATTTTATTAAAGATAAAAAGACCAAGTTTTAATCCATAAAAAAATGTTTGACCAACAGAAGTTGGTCGACTGGTCCAGTCGACTGATGTGCATAAACATGCACAGCCAGTTTGGTGGAGGGCCGATCGACCGATCCGGTCGACCACCAGCAAGCCCTGCTATCTGGATCTGGCCCCGGTCGACCGGGCAGTCGACCGACAGAGAGCTCTACTATTTGTATCCAGGCCTTGGTTGACCGGGCGGTCGACCAGTGGCACAACGGTCGAAAATCCGACCGTTGGCCGGTTGACCGGGCGGTCGACCGACAACAGCGTCAGCTGCTGATTTGGCCTCCGACGGTCATATTTTGGGAGCCTATAAATTTGGGTTCCCTTGAACTATTTTCTACAAGATTTGAAGTGAGTTTTCAAGCTAGTTTTCCCTACATCTTTTAGTATTTATCTCCACTTATTTTAGAGCTAAAACTTTCATATAGAAATGAGAGTTTATCAAGAGTGTTTTCAAAAGAGATTTCTTGAGTTTTTTACCACAAATCTATTCTAGGTTTTTTCACACATACTTGAGCTTTCCATTGCTATATCAATCCTATAGGAATCTTTGTTGTGAGAGTATTTTAGGTGATCAAAGTGTTGAGATCACCAAAGTGTTCTACTTTGTTTTTGAGGAGGCGAACTTGCAGATTCGTGTTGTTTCGAGTTCTTGTGGGAGCTTGGTGTAAAGGTGCGGCCTCAGTAAGCTAGTGTGCTTGCGTGTGTTGTTCTTGCGGGAACAAGAGAGGGACTAGTGAGTCCAAGGAGTTCTGGTGTGAAATCGTTGTAGGTGTTGTAGCACCGAGTGATCCAGTGGGATCGTTTTAGTGGAATCCTTCATAGTGTTAAAGGCGGGGACGTAGAGTAAGGGTGCTCGAACCTCGAAATAATTCTTCCGTGCTTGCGATTACTCTCTCTATCTCTCACTTATGTTTATATCTTGCATGCTATTACTGTTCATATTCATTACTTGTTTGATATACTTGTGCTTAAATTGATATATGCTTGAGATTGTTTGCTCACATTTGTATTTAACCAAGAGAGCCATAGTGGCACCTCAACTCTTATCTAGTGAAATCTTAAGGAGATAGTCCAGAGCCCTTCACCGGGAATTCGGCTATACTCTTGTGTTATACCTTGTGTGTTTAGCTTAATAGTTTTAATTTGCATAAATAGTTTTTAATTCCGCATTAATTCATTATTCGATTAGCTAGTCACCTACTTACCCCCCCTCTAGGTGAACTTCAGCATCATAATTAGAAAAAAAATTCAGCATCATAATTTGATTCGCTACAGTCTCATCCACTTCACCAAAAAGTAACTGCCATACCGGATCTCTTTTAAAAAAATTTTTTACCCTTCTCAATATCTAAACTCTCTTCTCATTGATTTTCATCTCCATCTTTGCGATTTATTATTCGTTTCCGGTATTCTTTTTGATCTATTGTTGGCCTTCTTTTTCATCGATTCAATCTTCATCAACATCTAGCAGATCTATCTTACTGTTCCCTTGAGCATGGCGTCTTCTTCAAACCAGGTGAAGATGCTTTTCTTTCATTTTCTCTTCTTTTTTGATTTTTTTTGTTTTTCTCTTGTTAACTGTGAAGATATGTGATCGTGGCGTCAAATTTTGGCGAATTAGGGGTAATTTTGTGTTGCGATCTTTATTAAACTCTATCTGTTCGGTTATTTAGATCTAATCTTGTGTTTTACCGAGGACTGCGATTATTATTATCGTATTCTTCAAAAAACACACACAGAATGTTGTGCTTATGAATATTGCGATCATATTCCCAGTCCTCAATTAACATACATCTTGTGTGTAGTTTACTAAGTACGATTAGTTCTCAGTAAAACAAACAAAATGAGTGTTTATGTGGACTGCGATCAAAGTCACAGTCCTCAGTAAAACACACAAAATGTTAGTTTTTATGAGGATTGCGACATAATCGCAGTCCTTATAATCACACTTTTGTACATGCATGTGTGCCCGCAATACATGCTTTTAGTTGTACTAAACTTTAGTTTTTATTTTTATAGGTTGAGGATATTTGTGTTCTTGTTGTACTTTTGTTTGATTATGACTCTATTGTTCAATGTGTCTGCATGAATATCATTATCGATGGGCTGAAGAAATTAGTGTGTGATAAATGGGAGATTTTCGGTTCATTCTCTATTGAACTATATATCCTACATGTGTATAAATGTTATGTGACTGAAACTGATTCAAATTTGCAATCTCTTGCTGCTTATTATTAGGCCAACAAGCGCCCAACAGTTGATATCTCTAAGAGACTGACTGAAGCAAGTTGAAGGGTAAGTGGTGTTGATAATGAATTTAGTAGTAACGTTATATCCTATATTGATGATCAAAATGGAGAGAGTTTAATAGTGCTGAAAGGTAGTACATGGCATAATCTATTCAAGGAGGTGGGACAAATTTCGAAGGTGAAGCCTTTGAGTTTCGGGAGAAGTTTCTATTGTACTCTCTTAAGACATGTTACAAATATATATTTGTGTAAAATGAGAAAACTAGAGTTACTGTAAAATGCAACTATAAGGAAGAAAAGGGTTGCAATTGAAGGATTCATGCTTCTTAAAAGTTGAGAACGGATGGGTTTTTTATGATAAGTAATATGGATTTGAATCACACTTGTGGTGCTCCATGTAAAGAGAAGAAAAAATGTTGTTACACCAGTAATTTGGCGAAAAGTGTGATACTTTAAGATGCTCAAGACCAACCTTCACTGAAACCGAAAGATATTAGGCACAAATTTAAGTATGATTACAGTGTAGAGTTGAGTTATTGTTATGCATGCAGCGGGAAGCAAATGGCTATGAAAGATATATACGGTGATGTTTTGGTATCTTACCATCACCTGTATTCTTACATGAATCAGTTGGTGGAGAGCAACCCAAACAGTTTTGTTGCGCCACAAAAACACCCCGACACATAAAGCTTCAGCGTTTGTTTGTATCTTTTGGTGCTTGTATTGCCGGATTTAACCACTGTCGTTCTGTCATTTTTTAGATGGGACATTTTTGAAGGCTAGACATGAAGGTTGGATGCTAGCTGTGACTAGAAAGAATGGTATGTTTTTTCACGACACCTTCTTATCTGTGTTATTTTCATTGCGTTTTCAAATTCTGCGATCATGGTCTCAGTCTGTATAGTGACTGAATAATAGGACATATTGAGAGCACTGCGATCATGGTCGCAATCCTAATAAATAATGTGATATAGTACTCCTTACTAGGACTGCGATCATGATCACAGTCCTAATAAATACTGTGATATAGTGCTCCTTGCGAGGAATACGATCAAGGTCAAAGTCCTAATAAATATTGTGATATAGTGCTCGTTGTGAGGATTGCGATCATAGTCATACTCCTTATAAATAATGAGAAATATGTTAGTCCAATTAATGATTTAATAACATTTTTTAATTTTTTCTATCTGCAAATTTTTTTCCCTCTTGCTTTGGCGGTCGTTGATGTCAAGAATGATGAGAATTGGGATTGGTTCGCATAACATCTCAAGGTAATTGTATTTGGAGGTCAGGTGTATACATTTATATCTGACAGGCATTCTGGACTGTTGAAGGCAATTCAAAATGTCTTGCTGAAATCTTACCATTCTTATTGCTTATGGCATTTAAAGCTCAACCTTATGAATGCTATATCTAGCATGGATCATATGCGTAAATTTATTATAATACAGTTTAACAAACTTGCTTATGCTCCAACGCACAATGAGTTCCAAGAGATGTAAAAAAATTTATCAAAGTTGATTGACTACAAGTAACTGACTTCTTAGCCACTGTGTCTCTTGAACATTTTGTGAGTGCTTACTTCCCTAGATACAGATATGGGGATTTAAGCTCTATTATAGCTAAAAGTTTCAATTCTTGGATCATTGAAGACCGCGGGCTTCCCATTACATCCATGATTGATTTGATCCGAAAGAGGGTAATGATGAAAATGATAGAGAACAAGGAAATGGGTAGAAGTTGGACTACAATGTTATGTCCAGTAATGGAGAAGAAGTTGGCTGCCAATATTCGAGTTTTCAAGACAATGAGTCTTATGAGGTCTAGTGATTTTGTTTGTGAGGTGTGATTAGTATTCTTTTTCGCATTATTTACATCACATTTTCTCATTTATTTGTTATTAAAATGCTGGTTTATGTATGCATAATTATACAACAGATGAGCACACGTCAATTTACGATGCAATCTAGCATGTCCATTTTTTTTATTAATTATATTAGCGAACACCAATTGCCACATGCAGTGAACGCATTCCATACTACGCCTACTACGCATGTCAATTTGGGTCCTATGTTATTAAAACTGACAGAAGGTGACATTATCCAAGTGGGTCTCGACATACTCGGGACCACGGCATCAATTTTCTTGCGCTGAACCAGGCCATACCGCTAGGTACTCAGTAATAGTAATAGTAATAGTAAAACTATGAATAGTAGAGCAGTAAATAAATGGGATGCCAGTCATCTCCGAGAACCCTGCAGTGGAACCCTTTTTTCGGCTGCGCAACTTATATCCTAGGTCTAAAATTTGTGAAATAATACAATGTGCTCAAGGTGTTCGGTGAAATGCCCGAATGAAATAAAAATCATATAAATTAAAATACACTCACCTAAATCACTTACCTTCTATTTGAATTGTTCCTTCTCACGTCCAGCAAGCCTGAGCTTCGCCTAGATTAGGTTTGAGAAGAGAAAGTGGGAGAGAAGGGGAAGATTTGACACCAAGATTCTCTCTTTCTTTTTTCTTTCTTTTTTCTTTTGGGATGATGGGAAAATGAGATAGTGCTAAAATATTAGATTAGGATAAGGGTGTCAATTGGGCTGGGCCAGTCTGGCAACCCACACGGGCCCCTGGCACGACCCGGCCTAGTCAGGACCCGGGCCAAACCTGACCCGGGTCCAGTGTTCCAGCGGGCCAGCCCCGGGTCCGCCTTTTGACGGCCCAGGGTCCGGCATGGGCCTGGCACTTGTCGGGTACATGCCAGGCACGGGCATGGGCCTGGAACAGCCTACTGGGTTGGCCCGAACTAACCCGGAATGCAACCTTAGAGCCGTTGGGCTTGGCAGGCCGGGCCGGTCAAGAGCCCAACGGCTCTAAGAGCCGTTCGGGGAGTTTTTTGCAAAGATATTTTTTGTAAAAATCCCCTGACTACACCGAACGGCTACTATAGCCGTGGGGGGTTTGCAATTTTTTTGCAAAACCCCCCTAACGGGTATATAAGGACATTTTTGTGCAAAATAAAAAATGCAAAAAATATTTTCTCATCCTCTATAAATACTTGGACTTCCCCACTTCATTTCACACAACAAAAACTTCTCCTCTTCATCTTCCCCAAGCTCTACAAACTCTCTATTCTCTCTACAAGTTTCTCAAGGATCAAGGTCTCTCTATAAGCTCTCAAGCCTCAAGTCTTCAACCTCTACAAGCTCTCTCTCTTTACAAGCTCTACAAAATATTTCTCTACAAGCTCTTCATTTCGGTATTTATATTCCTATAAAAAATGAATGCCAATTCTAATCAAGCTGGATCTAGCTAACCTTCTGGTTCTAGAATTCGTGATAATTTTAGTATTAGTAATGATATTTGGGACGCCCTAAATATGCCATTTGACGACACTCCATAAATTCTATACACACAACTTATATCATGTACAGATTTTAAAGCTTCTTCTGATGTACCTAGCATTGTCCTCAAATACCTATTAGTTCCCCCGAGGTATCAACTACTTCCATAACTTTTAGATCTGGAGTTTGGAAATATTTTGATAAATTAACTGTTAATGGAGTTAGGAGGGCTCAATGCAAGTTATGCCCAAATGTTTCATATTCTTTTCCCAATAATGTGGGAACTGATCCACTTGCTTGATATATTAAGAGCAAACACCTCGAACACCAACCACGACAAAACCAAATTAGCACTTTGGGTGACACTTTAGGCACTTTTAGTTATAATCGTGCAATAGGTCAAACAAATTTAGCGAAATTTTTTATTTGGTCTTAACGGCCTTTTAGGATGGCTGAAGATGATGCATTTAAAGATTATATTAGACCACTCATAATCCTTATTGTGAGCTGATCAGTAGGAACGCTATAAGATCAGAAATGTTTAAAGTATTTGAAGAACAAAAACAAATATTAGTTGCAGTTTTATTATCTTTGCCCCATAAAATTGCACTCACTTCTGATTGTTGGGAAGGCCTTAACGGCTACCATTATATTGTTATTACTGCGCATTTTATTGATTCTGATTGGGCTTTAAATAAAAGAATTATCGATTTTAAAAGTTTCCTTATCCTCATAATGCTTAAATCTTAGTAAAATTATAATGCGTGTTGTTAGAGAATATAAAATTGATTTTAAAATTTTATTGTTTTATTTTATAATGCTAGTGAAAATACTTCAGTAGTTGAGATTTTGAAAAAATTATTTAAAATCCTTTCGAATAAAAAAATTTCATATTCGATGCGTTTGTAATATTATAAACTTGTGTGTACAAGATGGTTTGAAAATAATTAATGATTATATTCAAATTTTAAGAGATATTATTATACTTATTAAAAGTAGCAGCCCAAGAAGGTAAACCTTCAGACAAATTTGTTCGGGTTTAGGTTACCTGCTAAAGAATTACCTCAAGATGTAAGAATTCGTTGGAACTCAACATATAATATGTTAAGTAAAGCAACTCCTTATAATAATGCAATAAATAGATTTATTACTGTAGAATTGCCTAATTGTTTTATTCTGATAAGGAATGGCAAATTTATGAATGGATTTGTGAGATTTGACGACAAGTATAATATTTTATGAGTTAATTGAAATAGGTTAAATATTTTCTGAATGTAGAAATATTGATCTATAAGAGAAATTATTGTTCCAATGGAGAAAAAATTTAATAAATATTTTAAAGAATTTCATTTTATCTTTATTTTGCTGTTATTATGGATAGGATTAAATTTAATGGATGTAAATTTTACATGAAAATTTTTATGAAAGAATGGATTATGAGGATAGTTCCGCTCTAATGTGGGCATATATTGATTCTTCTGTAAATAAGTTATATAATTTTTATGAAACTAGTTACAGACATGAATAATTTTCTTCATCTCAAAGTTTTTCAACCTCTAGTAGTAGAAGTGTTGGCCCAAAGGCCCATCACTTTAATTTTGATGATGATTAACTCATGTAGTTATAGTTTACTAATGATCTTGTGTTTATATAGTTTCAGTTATTAATCAAGATATTAGTAGGTGTCAAGCTTCAATAAAGGAGTTTTAGAGCTAACACATGTAGATTTAAGAGCTCACGCGTTAAGATCGCATCTAGTACTCAGTTGGAGTCAAGCTCTTTGGATCGTGTTTGGATCGAGTCGACTTGAAGGAGTTCTATAAGAAGATTTCGGTTTGTTTTTAGTTTAGTTTGTTAAAGGGTAGAATATACATATGAAGCTCAAAAATACACACAAAAATGCACGTTTTCAAAAGTATGGTTTTAGATTTTAACCAGTTTTAGTTCTGCTGATCTGCTCGATCATAACTTTTTATTCTTAAATTCAATTAGCATGATTTAAATTGCATTTTAAAGATAACTTTTAAAGCTACATTTTAATTAAATAATCATCTTATGATTCAAACACTAAAAATGTCAAATATTGGGTTGAAGTCTGTTATTGTTCTGAAAACAGTTTACAATTTTTGATTTGACACTTTTCTGCATTTTATTTATAACTTTCTACTCCAAAATGATATTGAGTTGATTCAAGTTGCAGTAGAATGAAAATTTAAATATTTACAAATTATTCCTATATACTTATTTCTGAATTCTAAAGTTTTCAGTCTAAAAACTGTGCTCAAAGTTGACCTACAGTCTGCCAGATTGGCAGTAACAACTAATTTTATAGAGGCTGATTTTTAACATATTTTTAAAACGTGTTTGTTGAATTTTAAGAGTCAATTTATTCCTTTTAAATCTGGTAAAACTATACTAAGTTTGCTCTTCTAAAACTCTATATAAAGGGGTTTAGGTTTGAGTTAATTACAACAATAATTCTATTTGAAAAATCAAGTTTTGGGTTTCAAGAGAAAGAGCTTTCAAGTTTCAGTTTGTGTGCTTTTATTTTCAAATATCTACTTTAAATTTTTGGTTCTCAAAATCACTCTTCTGATTTTACTCTCACTTACAAATTTTTAGCTTCAAATTTATACTTTATTCTATAGGGTTTTGTAAGACAGTTTCAAGAGAGAGTTTGTGGTCTTTTGATCACCCAGAGATTGTTCCATTGTTGTTACGCTACCTCTGGATTAGAGGTGTGTATTAGAAAGTTGTGTATTCTGAGTGGCTGTAATTTTTTGGTGTAAAGTCTCTTGGTGGAAGATCCTATAGTGGATTGGAAAATCCTTCACGGTGGTGAAGGCGGGGACGTAGAGTAGTGGCTTGAATCTTGAAATAAATCTTCTTGTTTGTGATTACTTTCTTGTCTCTACTTATTTGTTTTTTATTCATTCATTATTGTCGATCTATACTCATCACAACAAGTTAAGCACCTCAACTCTTATCTAGAGGAATCACGAGGAGAAGTTCAGAGCCCTTCACGGGGAATTCGGCTTCAAGTCTTGTTTTGAGTTATCGGTTGCATCATCTCATTTTATATTACATTATTTTTTATTTAATTAGAAATACACCTATTCACCCCCCTCTAGGTGTAATTTCAAGTCAATTATTTTCTGGTCTTTTATCAACTTTCAAAAAATTTAGAGCTTCTGACTAAACTTCATTATTATATAAACATGTTGTGACTCCTGAGATCGATCAAGACTAGGATTTGAAAATTTTGATATTTTGGCATGGTAAAAACTACAGGCATCAACTTATCCTGTGCTTTCTATTATGGTACGTGATTAACTAACTTCTCTGGCATCTACAGTAACTTCGGAGTCTACTTTTAATACAGGTGGTTGAGTGCTGATTGATACGAGGAACTGTCTGGCATCGGATGCGATCGAGATGATAATATGCAGGAAGGATTGGCTGGATGCGGAAAAGAAAAGTCAAAATAAAACAATTGATGATCTCATCGAAAATTCTCCAGAAGACTCCCCAGAAGATAAATGAAGACTTGTATTTTTTTATTTATGATTAATAAAATGTATGAAGAAAGAAGACTTATACTTTTTTATGTATTAATGATAAATTTGAAAAAAAAATTGATTTATACTTCAATTGTATTTGTATCAATTATCCATTTTATTGGATCATTAATAAAAATATATATTTTCATTTCACGCCTTGTCATATTCTTTGCTAATTTTATCGCAACTTGAATAAGTAATTTTGGGAATTTTTAAGATTCTTTAAGATTTTTTTTATTTTAAAGTTTTTTTAAAGGTTTTTTTAAGCTTTTAAGTTTTTTTATTTTTTTATAAATGGCAGGCCCGCACGGGCCAGCCCTGGGCACCCAGCCGCCCGCCTGTTGGCCGGGCAGGCCGAGCAGGGAACGACTAGCCCCTTGCCCGCCGTACCCGGGCAGGGTTTGGCCCAGCACGGCCTAATTGCGACCCTAGAATAGGACTTAAATTCTAATTTTTAGTTTGTAGGTTACAACTAATAGATTTGGTTGTTTACAAGATTAATGAGGATTTTATGAGATTTTCGATTGAAAATTTGAAATTTGAAATTGACTTTTAATTCACTTAAATAGATTCAAACCAATATAAGTCACACGCTAATGTGGCATACTGGTTTAGGCATTAAGATTTGGCATAGGAGAACTTGGGTTTGAGCCATGGCTTTAACAATTTAGTAATACTTTGTAAACGGGCTTGGCTTGATGAGAAAATGTAACACCCTGCTCTCAGAATACATACCTAAAAACATTTTCTGATTATTTGATCGTATTTTTCAGTTTATCACTTTATATTTATTTTTATTTTAAGATTATATATTATCATTTGGTATCGGATCCAGATTTTCAGACTTAGAGTGAGTCATAGTTTGAACCAGGACCTGATCCCAGTGTACTGCTCGATTTAACCTTTCTAGTAGTCAGATTTAACTGATTTCAGTTTCAAACATATTTTTTCAATATTTTAGATTTTTCATAATTTTCTAGAATTTTTCTGAATTAAATTACAAAATCTTCAAATTCGATATTGATCGATGCGGCCGATCGATTCTCAGATTTTTAATTTACAAGTGAACTTGAATTTCTGAAACTGCTTTCTTATTATTCCTTAGGATCATATTTTCTATCTTAACACATTTTTGGGGATTTTTCTTAATTTATCAAAATTCGACCAGATTTGGTGTCGACCGGCATCGCCAGTTGATTTCAGGATTTTTAATTTGAATACAAGATTGAATTTCTTGAATTCGATTTCACCATGATTCTTAATATAAAATTTTCTATGTTTGAAAATTTTTGAAAACCTTTTCGAGTTACTCCATATTTTTGACTTTTTGGTGTTTTCGGTGTTTTCTCAGATCTGGAGTTTTTATCCAGATATTTTCCTTTTTATTTTTCCTTTTTCTTTCTTTTTTCCATTTTTTTCTCTCCACCACTCCTTTTCTTTTCTCCTTTTCTTTTCCATATTTTCTCCACACACAACTTCCCCTAAATATCTACCCTTCTCTTTTAAATCTCTTATTATGTCTCTCTTCCTTTTTCCTTTCTTCTTCTTCTTTCTTTTGCCCCAACTGCTGCCGACCTCCCCTTCTCTCTCCCTCTCAAATTCTCTCCCTCTCTCTTAATCTCCTTAGTTCTCTCTCAATTTCATTTATTTCTCTCTAATCTCTCTCACTCTATCTCTCCTCCTCTCAATTTCCCTCTCCCTCTCTCCTTCCTCTCCACTAACGGCCACCTCCACCAGACCCACCATCAGCGACGCCACCAGGCCGGCAGCGGCCACCCTACCCGACGCCACCTACTTTCACTATCCCTCTCTTCCCTCTTCCTCCTCCTCCTCCTCCTCCATCAAGATTAACACCACCACTTTCTTATCTCCACCCACAACCACCCAATCTACCACCATCCTCTTAATTTCCACCATCGCCTCCACTATTACCCTCTCCCCATCTTTATCTCCATCCTCATCACCAACTCCACCTCCTAAATCACCTCCACCACCATCAAAACCACCTCCTAAATCTCCTCCACCTATCAAAGCCACACCACTCCACCCCCTTACACTCTCCCCCCGGCCATGAGCAGCAGGATGATCGGTCACTAATATCGCATATTTATCATAACATTCTCATATTTATTGTTTAATAAACTCTGCTATTTAATTATCTTTTTATCTAATTATTTGTAGGGCCTTTACTAAAGGAGAGCAAAGAGAAAACGAGCCCAAAAGCCCACCAAATTCAGATAAATCAAAATCAAAGATTATGACAAATGTTCAGATGAATATCAGAGCAAATCAGAGAGAACACCAAATGGAAACCAGTTAAATTCATATTTTTGTGAATCCATTTCAGTTAGCTGAAGATCAACACGGGTATCGTCAAATCCAGAGCTCAAATCGAGAAACCAGTTATATAACCAGATGAAACAAATTATGGGAAAGATCTGCTCTCAGGATGTGGCCATTTGGCCAAATCATTTTGTCGTGGATCCGCGGCAATGTGGGAGTGTTTGCTCCCCTATCTTCAGACGCTCTCCCCGTTACATATTTGCTATAACCCACAAATTCTGAGGCCAGAGAGAACGATTCAGCAGAGAGTGTAGGCTAGGCTGTTCTTTAGTTTGTAACTTAGATTTTTATTTTTATTTATGTAATTTTCAATTTTATTTATGTAACTGAGGCCAGAGAGAAGTTTCATGGGAAAACGAGAGTGAACCTTGTACTGAGTGTGACACAGGTATAAATCTTTTTTCTTTTTTTTCATTGTTATTCTAAACGAATCAAAAGTTGCTTCTTCTTCTTTATTCTTGTTTTCTTCTACTTCCCTGTGCTGTGTTTGTAAATCCAAATGACTCTGATGGCCTCGAATTTGCCTTACCCTTGCAAGTGTCGTTGATGGCTTATGGTGATAGATAGCCATTTCTGTGTTAGTGTAGCTTGCACCTTCATTCTGTAATTTAGATCGGGAATGGGAAGGTCCTATATGTCATGCTTCGATCGCTTTCAAGCCAAGGTACATCGGCAATACGGATCACAGGTAAGCAAGCACCAAAGAGGTAAGTAAGTACTTTTAGAGTTTTTCTTCTTTTCTTTTAATCTTTAGTTTAGATTACCATCAATCACAACTCTTAACTCTTTACTATTTTTATTTCTTTATATAAATTCATTTTTCATTTTCTCCGCCATCTCAATCTATCACTTTCCTCTTAACTTAACAATAGATTCTTTTTCCTTTTATTTACAAGAACAAGAGAAGAACTTTTAACCATTTCAAGTGAATTAAAAGAGGACTTACAATATGCTTCCATCGCAAGTCCCTCCTTGTGGATCACGACCTGCATAGCCACTTGCTATCATGGTAGATTGAGAACCTTACACTATCTATTCTGTATTTCTAAACTTCTGTATTTTTGTACACAAGCAGAACCTCATTCAAAATTTTGACGCCGTTGTCGGGGATGGACAGTAAGTAACTCTCTTTTTATTTACTTTATTGATTAATTTTCTTCTCTGTTTTTGGTGTACAGGATTTTGTTTTCAGAAAACTAGGAGCTGCAGTGGACATATAAGAAGTTCTGGAACTCTGCTCTTGAAAGCAGAGCCCAGAAGCTCTCTGTTCTGCCGCGAAAACGCGGCAGACAGAGTGAACTACGCACTTCTGTTTTTTGCAGGGTGGGTCAATTGGAAAAATACATATTCTGTAGTTCTTAGTTTTCTATTTAATACTCTGTACACACTAATTTCATTTCAACAGTAACTTGATGTTTGTTAAATGCTAAAAACGGTTTAGACTTTGCATTTAGGCATTTGTCTAATTTTGTTTACATTTTACATTACTGTTGAAGAGTGTTGGAGCAAAGGAACATGTGTACAGCATGTAGTAGAGGAACACTTTTGAAATTGTTTACATTGCTTAAGTGTTGCTTTTCATATACATGTACATGTTGTACTAAATTGAATTAAGGGCTTATCCTATAAACAAGATAAGGTTGGAAAGTCATTATCCTCCCTTATCCCACAAACAATCTCCTCATTCACTAACCCAAGCCTAACTAAAACTGAGTAGATGTTGGCCCTAGGGACATCTCTGACTCAATAGGAGACTGACCTAAGGGGAAAGTTTATTAGAATTCGACTCTTGTCAAATCGGTGTCAAAGGTCGGGAATTGAGAGGCGAAACCTCAAAGGCTAGTTGTTTGGCTTAATAGGCCCGTCGCTTTTAGCATGGATACCTCCCACTAATCTTGCCTTGATCTGGTCGATTAACTTGTGGTCAGATTTTGCAATATACCCCCCATGGACAGTCTAACCAGTTAGGAGTCGTATTGGTCTAAGGTCTACCCTAACTTAGGCTAGATTTTTTTCCTTTCTGATGTTTGCTTGTTTTTTTTGACATCTTTGTGATATGGATTACAATTATAATTATTCTAATGCATATAGTGATCCATACTTCACCCCGACCTCTTTTGACTCATATATTACCAACCCGACATTTCATAACTCTAACCAATCAAGTATGCCAGATTGGTCTTATCTATGCCCCAGTCCAAATATTATGAACAGGACTGGAATAATCATCACCATTCTTCACAGAGTCAGTAGGGATACAACTATCGCGAGTCATATGATCAAAAACCTCACCAACTTCTACCTTCATGTACTCCTTTTCAAGATCAACCTATAGAAGAAAAATTAGATTTAGAAAAGAGTTATAAAGCCTTCTTTGAGTCCACACGTCAAAGCCAAAATCCTATGGACTCACAAGCCCATCAAGATTTTCAAATCCAAGATCCTTACACTATTTTTCAAGTCCCACCTCAAGAAGAAGAACCTATGGACTTAGAAAAGAGTATGGAAAACCTAATTTCAGACTAAAAATTATTTTTCCCAATCCTCAATAGGCTAGAAGCACAAATGAGTCGTTTGATCAACATAGTGAAAGCTAGGAATGAGAAAACTCTACCTTACACATGTTTGACCATTCCCAATTACCCTAACCATATTGATGAAAATCAAGAATCATGGTGTCTTGGAGACTTTAACCAAGAGTCAATTTCATCATACAAACTTGAACTTGACCAATATCAACCCATCGACAAATTGATAAGTTTTCATTTCAATGAAATTGAACTTGAACATGAATGTGACCCCGAACCACAACTTTGTGATTCAGTTCTAATTTTTGAATCTCTGTTGATTCCGGTATCTTTATCTAAGTTGGACCTATTTTCCGAACCAACATTGATTCCTGTGTCCATAGATTTTGAAATTGAACCACCAATTTTGGATAGTCACATTCCATTGTTGGAAAAAGAATGTGATTTCAATCTTTGATTTGGACTCAACTCTTGAACCAAAACTGACTCTCGACCCCAAAGTTATTTTTCCTGAGTTAGTATTGGTTCCCGAACCTATCACTCTTGAGCCCAAGTCAACCATTCCATCAAGTCACATTCTTTTGTTGGACATAGGTATAGACCATGATGACTCCGTGATGATTTTTCAAGATTGGTCATGTAAAGGGAATAATTTTTATGATAGGATTTTGCATGATTCTATTTATATTGGGGATTATAAATATGTAAACCACCATATTATCTTGATTGGGTAGCAACGCTTGGCCCAATCTGACCACCACTAGAACTACCACCTTAAGGTAATATTATCCTTCCCTTTCTTCTTTTTCATGCATTTATGCATTCATTCATACATTGAGGACAATGCATGAGATAAGTGTGAGGGAGGGTTCTAACATAACATAGTTTTTCTTTTTATTTAAAAAATTAACATTTTCTTTGCTTTTAAAAACTTTTTGAAAAGAGAAAATAATATTTGACCTATTTTTTGTAATAAATTAAGTTAATTTTAAGGGATAGGAGAATCATAATTAGGATCTTTTATACTTAGTCAAAATAAGATTATTTGTTTGTTTCTAGGGTTAAGAAGAAAATTTGAAAAAATAATTTAGTCTTGATTTTTATCTTGATAAAATATACATACTTTATACACTTACACACTTAGTGTTCAAAAAATAAAGATTCTTATGCCTTATAAAAAAAAGAGAAAAAAGAAAAAGAAAAAGAAAAAGAAAAGAAAAAAATTAAAGATATATATATAAAAAAATTCTCTGATTAAGCTTGGTATTTGTGCCTCATAAAGCATAAGTATTCACGCCTAAAAGTGGTCCATAAAATAAATAAAATCCTTAGTTTATGACCTTATTTGCTCGAGTCCTTAACTCTTGGAGGTGTTTCCTCACACGGTGCCCTAAGATCATTCAGTATGGGTGTCACCGACTAAAGGCTCGCTACATGGTAGATTAGAAAGCCTAATAGAACTAAAGAATAATACCACCAAAAATATAAAATAATATATAATAAGTCACAAGAGTTAGGGTTAAAGAACCCCTAGTAAAAGTTTCACTGTCACGAAAGTGCATATGACTTAGGGTGAAGTAATAGACTAGATGAGAAATACAGTTTGACACCTTACCTTGATTAATAACAAGTTTTTGAATAGAGACTAAGTTTAGAAATGAAAATTTTGATTTTCTATAACTTATAAATTACTTGAACTCTTACAATAATACTTCAAATATTTTCTCTCTTTTTTAAATATTTTTCTAGAATACTAACACTTTGTTTCTCTTTCTTTAATGATTTTATGAGTGTAATCTACTGAAAAAGTCTCACGAGATAAAACTCGTCCTCTAGGAGTAACCTAGAGGTTTAATGGCTTGTTGCACATGCTAAGTATAACTGCGATTCCTACAAAAGTGAGTTAGACTAGGTTAAATATATTTTATTTTTTATTTGTTTTGCTCGAGTATGAGCAAAAGATAGGTGTGGGTATGATCAGTCACTGATATTGCATATTTATCATCACATTCCCATATTTATTGTTTAATAAACTCTGCTATTTAATTATCTTTTTGTCTAATTATTTGCAAGGTCTTTACTATAGGAGAGGGAAGAGAAAATGAGCCCAAAAGCCCACAAAAATTCAGATTAAATCAAAATCAAAGATTAAGGCAAATGTTCAGCTGAAGTTCAGAGCAAATCAGATAGATAATACCAAATAAAAACCGATTAAATTCATACTTTTATGAATCCATTTCGGTTAGCTGAAGATTAACATTGATATCATCAAATCCAGAGCTCAAATCAAAAAACCAGTTGTATAAAAGGACAAAACAAATTATGGGAAAGATTTGCTCCCAGGATGTGGCCATTTGGCCACATCTTTGCGCGGATCCGTAGCAAAGCCACGTATCCGTCACATTTTGGTAAGATATAGAAATGCTCCGCCTATCTTCAGTCGCTCTCCCCCATTACATATTTGCTATAAATGCCTACAAATTCTGAGTCCAGAGAGAACGATTCAGTAGAGAGTGTAGGCTAGGCCATTCTTTAGTTTGTAACTTAGGTTTTTACTTTTTATTTATGTAATTTTTGTTTTTATTTATGTAACTGAGACCAGAGAGAAGTTTCATAGGAGAACGAGAGTGAACCTTGCACTAAGCATGACACAGGTGTAAGTCTTTCCTCTTTTCTTTCATTGTTATTTTAATCGAATCGAAAGTTGTTTCTTCTTCTTTATTCTTGTTTTTCTTCTACTTCCCTCTTCTATACTTGTAAATCCAAATGACTCCGATAGCCTCGAATTTTCCTTACTCTTGCACGTGTGTTTATGTTTTATGGTGATGGATAACCATTTCTATGTTAATAAAGCTTGCACCTTCATTTTGTAGTTTAGAACTGGAATGGGGAAAGTCTTATATGTTATTCTTCAATCGCCTTCAAGCCAAGGTACATCGTCGATATGGGTCAAAGATAAGAAAGCGCCGAAGAGTTAAGTAAGTACTTTAGGGTTTTCTTCTTTTCTTTTAATCTTTAGTTTAGATTACTACCAATCACAACTTTTAACTATTTACTATTTTTATTTCTTTGTATATACTCATTTTTCATTTTCTCCACCTTCTCAATCTACCACTTTCTTCTTAACTTAACAATAGATTCTTTTTTCTTTTATTTACAAGAACAACAGAAGAACTTTTAACCATTTCAAGTGAATTAAAAGAGGACGTACAACACGCTTCCATCGCAAGTATCTCCTTGTGGATCACAGCCCACATAACCACTTGCTATCGCGGGATAATTGAGTACCTTGCACTATTTATTTTGTATCCCTAAACTTCTGTATTTTTGTGTACGGGTAGAACCTCAATCAGGGGGCAGCAACCTACCTTTTTTCCTCCCTTATTTTTCCTCTCTCTCCAAGTTTTCTCGATTGGTTTCTCTCTCCTCTCTCATTCTCTCTATAAAAATATTAATATATATTTTAAAATATATGGTACCGCCTGTGCACGTGTTTTGGGACTCTGGGATTTCGTTGTGTTTCCGAGAATTTGGGGCGAGTTATCTCGCTTTCTTTGGTTACCCCACTTCGATGGGTGTTTTATTGTATTTCTGAGTTTATGTATTGTAATCTGGCATTATTGTGATTGTATTATGGACTGTGTATGTATATCGGTGATATACACTGCATTCTGTGGACTAATGCCTATAATAGTATAGACGATATTATATTTGTGCTTGTGTTGGTACTAACCCCCATGCAGGTACCCTTGTATAGCCCACTGCTCGGGCTACCTAATGGGCACTGTGTCTTGTACCCTCTAGGTTTCGTGGTAGCTACAAGGAGTGCGCTTAGACCTTACAATCTCTCGTTTAGTGCCCAGTGCTGTTGTTTATTATTTTCCTGCTCATATATGTTCTTGTGTATACTAATATTATTTTATGCAGGTATTTATTTGGCCCTCTGGCCTTTTTAGACCTTGTGGTCTCTCTTATGCCTACTTCACCCAAAATAGGGTGCGCTTAGATTGTTCGCGGTCTCTCGGCTTTGCCTGGTAGGCGAGCCTAGCGCTCAGCACTTTACCACTAACTCTGTCTGAGTGTACTTACATCGTGGGCGCGGCTTCACCACGGGTGATGCAGAGCGGTTTACCCACCACCACAAACGTGTGTTAGCTTTACCGCAAGCAGTAACCACACAAAGCGTGATAGCCTTTAGCGTTGTGCACTAATTTCGGTCCAGTCTTGTTTAAGCTTCGTTTGGATGTTCACTTGTTGCTTGCTGATTTTATTTCTTCCTTGCTCAGCCTCCGAGCTTCACCACTCTATTATAGCTTAGTTGTTATCTGTTACTGTGTTTACATGCATGTGTTTAGTACTAACACCTCTATAAATACATACTCTGCCTTCGTGCCTAGTAGCCCTTTGGGCTCTCGCCCACTTCATCGGGCTCTCGCCCACTTCATCGAAAGAGGGAGTGCATTCAGACTATCAGGTCTCTTAGCTACACTTGGTAGGCAGACCTAGGACTCAGCGCTTTGTCGCTAACTCCATTCGAGCGTGTTACACTAGCTTAGCCATGCCGGTAGTCTAGCATTCAAACGCTCGCTTTGTCGTATGCGTTTAGCCATACCGCGAGAGGAAATCACGTCGAACGTGATGCCGTCTAGTGTTATATATTAGCTTCGCTCCAATTTTACTTAGCTCCACTTGGATGTTCGCTTACTTGCCTGCTTGCTTGCCTGCTTGATAATTTAACTATTATTCTTTCTGATGGTTGTGAAGAGTTTAAAATCTTTACTTATATTATTTCTAAAATTGTATTATTTTTTAGTATTCATATCGATATCCTATATCAGTACTATTTTCCTGTATCATGTTATTCGACAGTTAATACTGTTGTGTTATCATTTGATGCGGTTTTACTTGATATGCTAACACTTACCATACTATTACTTGACACCTGATGCCTATTTGTTATCACCTGACATGCTATCATCTGACATTTGATATGATACACCTGACTCATAATTATCACATTACGGGAATGTAATACCTGATAACCTAATATACTCATGTATTCCTGTACACCTGGACTCTTGATACTCCTGACATGCTCTTGCTCATTCATGTAATCTGATAATTACTTAATAAACTATAAAAAAGACAACTTATAGCGGGTAAGGAGAAAACTGATTGACTTGATTCGTTATTTTGTTTAAAATGGCATTAGGTATGTTACATAATTAAAACTTTGGTTCTACCTGTGGGCCTCTAAGTGTTCCACGGGGTGTACTGGCACCCCGATTTCTCATTCCTGAATGGGCATACAATTAGACCCTACTCTTTCATATGCCTCACGGCAGGTTCCGTACAGCAGCAACGGAACATCTTGGGTCGTGGTCCCGGGTATGTACGGGACCCATTATAAACATAATTCGTTGGTCTCATCATTAATTTCCAATAATCAATCTCGACTAACTCAATATGGATGCATGTGTATTGAGTCGTATGCCAGGACATATACCCAGATATATGAGTCGGGCTAGTAATAATAATAAGATGCTAAATACTAATTTGTCGTATTGTTTAATAATTCAGGTCGTATACACTCAGATTACGATGACATGAGACTAAGGTATATAGATAAGGGCTTTCTTGTTTGGACTATTCTTTTGACGTACTAGTCTTATGAAGTCGTAAATCGAGCTTATCAATTTTATCAGTTTTATCGATTTTATGATGTTTTCTTAGTTTAAGAGACAACTCAGGTTATATGAAACCAGGATACGGTGATGTCAGATATAAGGTGTATATATAAGGGTTTCCTTGTTTGCATTATTCCTTTAACGTACTAATCTGAAGGATCGGTAATTTAGGCTTGTATAATTGGTTTGACACATTTGCTCTACTTGATGTCTCATTACCTACTCCTGTGTGTCTGTGCTCATGACACGATTGTCAATACATGCTTTTCTACTTGAATTTATCGATACACATGTATTTGTCTATGCACGCTATTTGACACTCATCTTACCACTCGTTGGACAGCTTTTTGACTCCCTTGGACTTGCATGTCCAGATCCGGAGCTTGGACCATAGAAGATCTCCTGCTGATCAGAGTGGCAGTAGCGTAGTGGATCAATGGTTGACCAGTCCGGGGCCCTATCCTTTCAGGCCCCCCTGCTCGCCTCTCGAATTTCTTTTTGTAACTCTGAGCTTCTTTTATACTATTCATAATTGTATATCTCTTTGTATTCTCGCATATATGCCTATCAGTGATGTAATATTCTTGTAATATTGTGTCACATCATGTGATAACTTTGTAATTGTACCATATGTTGGAATGTATAATACACCACGTACTTTCATACTCTGATTCTTACCTGTACTAATGCTTAATATGTGTGTGTGTATTTTCAAACAACATATATAAGTCGTAGTAACGTCTTCGTACCTGCGGGATCGGGGAGTCCCAGAAAGAAAATAAGATGAAGAAAGAAATAGAATTTGGGCTTAAAGATTAACACAATAATAGCATGCAAGATATAAACAAGAGACAAAGAGAGAGAGAGATAGTGAGCAATCGCAAACACAAGGGATTTGTTTCGAGGTTCGAGCACACTTGCTCTACATCCCCGCCTTCGACACACGAAGGATTTCCACTATAATCGATCCAATGGATCACCGGTGTCGCAACACCTACAAGCTCTCGGACTCCCTAGTCCGTACACACCGCAAGCCCCACAAGCTCGCCGAGGCCGCACCTCAAACCAAGAGTTCGCACCCGAACTCGAAACAACCGCGAACGCACTCGTCCGCCTCCTCAAGGAAAAAGTAAAGATCTCTTGGTGATCTAAATACTTTGATCACCAATAAAAACTCTCACTACAACACTCCTATGGATAGATAACAATGGATAGCTCAAGTGTTTGTGTGAGAAAAACAAGAAAAGAGATGGTGGAGGAAAACTCAAAGAATCTCTTTTAACACTCTTGATAAAAACTCCCCTTTTGATTGGAAGAATTAGCTCTCAATTTAGTGGAGAAAACCCTTTTAATGAAGTGAGAAAAACTGGCTCAAAGTCCACTAAAAATCTTGTTGAAAAATAATGTCCAAACCCCCAAATTTATAGGCTCAGAAAAACTAGTCGTTGGGGTCTGTCAGGCCTGTCGGTCGACCGTCCGGCCGACTGGCCAACGGTCATATTTTAGACCGTTTGAGCCATCGGTCGACCAGCCGGTCGACCGAGCCAGGATACAGAGAGCAATCTCTCTGTCCGGTCGACCGCACGGTCGGCCGGGGCCTTTCCAGAGAGTAGAACTCTCTGGACGGTCGACCGGGTCGGTCGGCCGGCCCTCCTGCAGAACTGGCTGTGCACGTCTGTGCACGTCGGTCGACCGACTTCAGCCCTAGTCGACTTGGTCGGTCGACTAGTCGACTGGCTGAAGACAGGAACAGAAAATCTAGAGATTAAAACTTGGTCTTTTGGCTCACTTAAAATCCCATAAAATACTGAAAAATATACAAAAATAGTTTTGATGTAATACTTTGATAAACAAACATGCTTGCACAAAATCAAGGCATGTTACAAGTGATTTGGACTATTTTTATAAGTTGAAAAAATTGGCTCAATTGAAAACTTGTATTTTTCTAAAACTTGTTTTCCAAACTTCTTCATGATACAAAAACAAGATATTTAAACTTATTTGAAGCATAGAGTGTATGGATATGATCCACTACACAAACATGGTGAAATATCTATATTTTTGACATTAAGCACTAACATGGTTTTGGTTAGAAGATATGAAAACTTGAAAACCAAAATCCAAACATGTATTTTCTAAAATTGAAAATCTTTTCTAAAACAAACTAAATCAAGAGTGTGTGTGTGTATATGAATACTTGAGCAATCCACCAACTACTCTATCCTTTACATTTTAACTAAAACAAAATCTTACAAAAACAAACCTAGACACAAGTCTTCATTTTCTTGAAGTCTTCACTTGAAGCCTTCTCATCTTCTTGACTTGGTCTAAACACGATCCAATGGCTCTTGGATCAAACCGTGCTAGCTCCAAAACTTGACTTTAAATCCTTTGTTGAAGCTATGCACCTACTAAGATCTTGATCATAAATCTGTCACTAATTAAACACAAGATCATTAGTAAAATAACTACATGAGTTGATCATCATCAAAACTAGAGTGATGGGCCTTTGGGCCAACAATCTCCCCCTTTTTGATGATGACAAAACTCATGAAGTTATATATGCATGGATTAAAGTAAAGCTTCAAAGAAGCTCCCCCTTAACTCACGCATAACAAATAAACAATATAATATGGAAATGAAGCACATGACATGTATGCAAATCAAGGAGATAAACATGCCAATCAAGCATAAAACAAATCAAATTCTTTTTCTCCTATTTGCAAAACAAAAACATATATGCATAAACATAAATCCTTTTTCACAAAAGATGCATATAAACCAAAATCTTTCTCCCCCTTTTTTGTCAATCATCAACAAAGGGGTAAAAACACAATCAACAAATTTTTTTCCCCCTTTTGTCATAAACAAAGAGATCAATAAGGGGTCAAATCAAACATATCAATAAAAGGTTATATGCGATATACATTCATGAAGAGGAAGACGGTTAAGTAACTTCGCTACACATATACGTTACATGAAAGAGGGATGACAAGCCCTAATTCACATAACGTATAATATGTAATGCATAAGAAGAGATGTGAAGCTCCCCCTACACACGTGTACCATATAAAGAAGAGTTGTCAAGCTCCTCAATATACAATACACTCAACATGAATCTATATGTAGAAGAGATGTTAAGCTCTCCTTGCATATAGGCAATACAAATCAAAAATTTTAACGTATAATATGTAATGCATAAGAAGAGATGTGAAGCTCCCCCTACACACGTGTACCACATAAAGAAGAGTTGTCAAGCTCCTCAATATACAATACACTCAACATGAATCTATATGTAGAAGAGATGTTAAGCTCTCCTTACATATAGGCAACACAAATCAAAAATTTTTAAATATCAAATAAACATAATTTTTTTTAAATTTTGATACCAATTTTAAAACATAATGATCAAATTTTTATTTTTTATAAGCTTATGCATTATGTTTAAAATAACAATTGAAAAATCAATTGAAAACAAAGGTTTAGATCAAGCTTAGCATAAACTAATTTTGTGCTTTTAAACATGTAAATCGATTTTAACTCAAGCACAAAACAAATCATATATATGTATGAAAAATGAGTATACCAATTGAAATTGATACATACATATATAAGAAAACAAAATACGAGTATATACAAAAAAAAGAGTCAAATTGATACCAATTGAAACGTTTCAATGATACCAATTGAAACAATAATAGGATCATGTGTATATCTCATAAACATTGAAGAATAAATAACTAGTTTAATTAATTTTTTTTTGAAAAACTAGTTAAAGATCCTTCAAAAACATGAAACAAAATCATATGTTTTTCATAAATCATACTAAATACACAAAATTTTACACTCATTGTCTATAAAACTCAAAAATATGTCCATGAGACTAAGTCATGATAAAATAAAGTGTGAGTGTTCAAAAATCATGTAATTAGCATTTCATGAAAATAATCATTGAAGCTCTAATAGTGTGAGTATCATTTTAAATAAAAAAAATTCATTTTTATCAAACAAACATGAAAATCATTTTTCATTAAAACAAAACACACTTCTAGGTATATGTATGATTTATCCAATCCTAACAATACACATACGTATCCCAAACATAAAAGAGTCTATTAATAATGTTTGCATTAAGGAAAGAGACTCACGGGGTATACATGTATATTTATTAGATTGAATAAAAATGCATATACATGAAGTAAAAACATGAAATAGGCAAAACAAGTGTAAATGAGAGAATCATCAAAACTAACTTATACATGTGCATATAGTGGGTACAAATGAGCATGGAGTGCAAACATATATGAATCAATTTGTTCTCACTATTTGTACATGTATACATGCAAGTTTTGATAAAAAAATACATTTAAAGTAGTATTTACCACATGAAGCATAAAACATGAACATGCTCAAATGATCATCAAATGAAAGAAGCATGTAAATAAATTAGGAGTTTAGAGATAGTTACCAATCATACTCCAAAGCTCCAAACATGGTGGTCATCCCACCAAAACTCCTTGATAGCGGTGCATCAAATGTATGTCCTTGTAGTCCATGCAACCACCATCAAGGCACCAAATCTCTCACGTCATGTGAGAGCCCTCACCTAGATCAAATACAAAAGGTGGGGACTTTGGTACCCATTTTCTTTTGGTCCTTGGGGGTTAGTCTTGTAAGGAACTCAAAAATTTTTATGAGCAAAATTTAAAACATTTAACTTATCATAAAAAATTTTGCTAAATGACCTTTGCGGCCACAATGTGTACAATTGTATACCTTAGGATGCTTATGTGAATGTGTATGATCGTGATGTGCAACATAAGCAAATGCATGATGATGTTGTGCATGAATGTGTGGAGTTTGTTTCTTTGAAAATAAGGACTCCAATCTAGTATGGTTAAAAGCACAAGAGTTCAAGGTTAAACTCAAACAATCCATTTTATTTTTCAAATCTTTAATCTCATTAGTGGTGGCATGTAAAGAATGATGAGATATAAAATCATTTTTTTTTCTTTTTCAAAACAAATTCTTTTTCTTTTTCACAAATCTTTCTTTTTAAAGAATTATTTCTTGAAAAAACAACTTCCTTTTGTTTTTCCACCAAAATAATTTCATTTTTCAAAATCATATTTCCCTTCACACAAATCATTCAATTTAGACATCAAGGAAATATTTTCATTTTTCAAATCTTTATTTTCTTCTTCAATGCATGCAACCTTATTTTCTAATGAATCTTTTTCATTAAGCATGCAATCAAATTTCTTTTTCAAATTTTTATTTTCCTTTTTAATCATGTCATATTTTTCAAAGAGTAGTTGACAAAAAATGCTAAGCTCATCATATGACATGTGATTATCTTCATCTACCTCGGATTCGGTAGTTACCTCAAGGGGGTTATCCCCTTGGACCATATAGCACAAGTTGGAGATGTCGCTTCCAACATCCAAGTCACTCCCCGCATAGTATTGATCATTTTCGCCAAGGGAGAGGAGAGTATTCCAAACTACAAAAGCCGAATCAATGTTAGAAACCCTAGATAAATAATCATCATTTAGGGTAGACTTTAAAGCATTTAGGGCTTTTGCATTAGCCTCAAGATTCTTGCCATTTAAAACAATAATCATTAGTGATGGCAAGGTAAACATGAATGCCTAGGGCCTTGAGGTACAAAGACATCTTAACCTTCCATATAGGGATGTTAAGAATGTCAAAGGTGGGTGGTGACATGAGTCCATGGTGTGTGTACAAATATAGTGATTAGCCTAAAAATGAGGATCTTTAACTCTAGGTTGTAAGACCCAAATTCAGAGCACTTGGCTCTGATACCAATTGTAAGTTCACCTAGAGGGGGGTGAATAGGTGATGGCTAATCTAATGGTCACTTGATGATGAATAATGCGGAAGCTAAAAGCAATTATGACCTAAACAAACTATTACACTAAACACTACGTATAACACAAGAGTGTTGCCGAATTCCCCGTGAAGGGCTCTGGACAAACTCCTCTACATTCCCCTTGATAAGGGTTGAGGTGCCGCGTTGGCTCTCTTGGTTGAATACAAGTGTTAGCAAACAAACCCAAGCAAGTATATCAATATGAGCTCACAAGTATATCAAGCATATAAAGATTAACACAATAATAGCATGCAAGATATAAACAAGCGACAAAGAGAGAGAGAGAGAGAGAGAGAGAGAGTGAGCAATCGCAAACACAAGGGATTTGTTTTGAGGTTCGAGCACACTTGCTCTACATCCCCGCCTTCGACACACGAAGGATTTCCACTATAATCGATCTCAATGGATCACCCGGTGCCGCAACACCTATAAGCTCTCGGACTCCCTAGTCCGTACACACCGCAAGCCCCACAAGCTCGCTGAGGCCGCACCGCAAACTAAGAGTTCGCACCCGAACTCGAAAACAACGCGAACGCACTCGTCCGCCTCCTCAAGGAAACAAGTAAAGATCTCTTGGTGATCTAAACACTTTGATCACCAATAAAAACTCTCACTACAACACTCCTATGGATAGATAACAATGGATAGCTCAAGTGTTTGTGTGAGAAAAACAAGGAAAGAGATGGTGGAGGAAAACTCAAAGAATCTCTTTTAACACTCTTGATAAAAACTCCCCTTTTGATTGGAAGAATTAGCTCTCAATTTAGTGGAGAAAACTCTTTTAATGAAGTGGGAAAAACTGGCTCAAAGTCCACTAAAAATCTTGTTGAAAAACAATGTCCAAACCCCCAAATTTATAGGCTCAGAAAAAACTAGCCGTTGGGGTCTGTCAGGCCTGTCGGTCGACCGTCCGGCCGACCGGCCAACGGTCATATTTCAGACCGTTTGAGCCATCGGTCGACGGCCGGTCGACCGAGCCAGGATACAGAGAGCAATCTCTCTGTCCGGTCGACCGCACGGTCGGCCGGGGCCTTTCCAGAGAGCAGAACTCTCTGGACGGTCGACCGGGTCGGTCGGCCGGCCCTCCTGCAGAACTGGCTATGCACGTCTGTGTACGTCGGTTGACCGAGTCGGTCGACCGACTTCAGCCCTAGTCGACTTGGTCGGTCGACTAGTCGACTGGCTGAAGCCAGGAACAGAAAATCTAGGGATTAAAACTTGGTCTTTTTGGCTCACTTAAAATCCCATAAATACTGAAAAATATACAAAAATAGTTTTGATGTAATACTTGATAAACAAACATGCTTGCACAAAATCAAGGCATGTTACAAGTGATTTGGACTATTTTTGTAAGTTGAAAAAATTGGCTCAATTGAAAACTTGTATTTTTCTAAAACTTGTTTTTCAAACTTCTTCATGATACAAAAACAAGATATTTAAACTTATTTGAAGCATAGAGTGTATGGATATGATCCACTACACAAACATGGTGAAATATCTATGTTTTGACATTAAGCACTAACATGGTTTTGGTTAGAAGATATGAAAACTTGAAAACCAAAATCCAAACATGTATTTTCTAAAATTGAAAATCTTTTCTAAAACAAACTAAATCAAGAGTGTTTGTGTGTATATGAATACTTGAGCAATCCACCAACTACTATCCTTTACATTTTAACTAAAACAAAATCTTACAAAAACAAACCTAGACACAAGTCTTCATCTTCTTGAAGTCTTCACTTGAAGCCTTCTCATCTTCTTGACTTGGTCCAACACGATCCAATGGCTCTTGAATTAAACCGTGCTAGCTCCAAAACTTGACTTTAAATCCTTTGTTGAAGCTATGCACCTACTAAGATCTTGATCATAAATCTGTCACTAATTAAACACAAGATCATTAATAAATATAACTACATGAGTTGATCATCATCAAAACTAGAGTGATGGGCCTTTGGGCCAACAGTTGTAACTACAGAAGATGTAGTTGAGATCTTAACAAACAATTGTAACAAATTTTGAGCATAAATAGGAGAGGAAGGCTTGAGCTAAAGGTGTCACTTATATTCTTCAAAGCCTGAATGGAAGCTTGACGCTGCAAAAGAAGAGCTTAGAGCGTTTACAATAGAGTTATGTTGGCTCAAAGTCCCATCACTCTAGTTTTGATGATGATTAAATCATGTAGTTATAGTACTAATGATCTTGTGTTTATTAAGTTTCAAATATTCAATTAAGATCTTAGTCGGTGTTTAGCTTCAATAAAAGATTCAAAGTCAAGTTTTGAAGCTATCATATGCTGATTCAAGAGCTCGCACTTCAAGATCACATCAAGTACTCAAAGAGGAGTCTACCTCATGGATCAAGTCGAGATGGAGAAGAAGATTTTCAAGAGAAGATTTTTAAGAAAACTTGTGTCTAAGTTTATAAGTTTAAGATTTTTGTTTTAGAATAAAATATAAAGGATAGATTAGTTATGGATTGCTCAAGCTCATACACACAAAATATTTATATTATCTTTCATGATAAATAGTTTTGGTTTATCTATTTTGATTTTTGAGTTTCAAGAATACATCTTTCGATTTCATGAATAGATTTCATCAAAACAAATTTACATAGTTTATATGTATATTGGATTTCATCCATATGCATTTATGCTTCATGTGCTTAGATAACTTATTTTGATTTATCTAGTTCATGTATTTAAGTTTTGGTTTTATCAAAATTATTTTGGTTTTATTGTCAAAAACAAGCATATATTATTTACTATGTATATTAGATTCTATCCATATACACTATGTTCAAATATGTTTCAATATCTTATTTTGTATTTATATAAGTTTATAGAAAAATCAGATTTTCATTTAGAAGTTGATTATTTGAAAATACCGATTTTGGTTTATGCTTTAATTTCTATGTCACAAAAATAGTTCACATGTTTGTAATATGTGTTAATTTTTGATCGCATATATTTATACTTCATAGTATTTTAATGAACTTATTTTTGTCAGATTTATGGAGATTTTTATGGTATTTAAAATATATTTAAAAAGATATTCAAAATGTGTATTTGGGCTTGCGATTGACCGACCGGTTGACCAAAGGCTAGCTCGGTCGATCGACGTGCACACATGCACGAGCCCACCGAGCGGTCGACCGACTGGCACAACCATACTTTCGGTTAGAGGTCGGTTGACCGACAGAGAGTTGTGACTCTCTATTTTTTGGTGCGGTCGACCGGGCGGTCGACCGGCAACCTCAATGGTCATAAAATTGACCATGGCAGTCGACCGACAGGTCAATTCTGGCCATAACGGCTAGTTTTTGACATCCTATTTAAATGGGTTTTTTCGGCCAGTTTTTGTTCAAGATTTTGAAGAAGTTTTTTAGAGCATATTTTCCCATCTTCAACAGAGTTTTCTCAACAAGTTTTTGAGTTTAACTTCCATATCATATAGAGTTTATCAAGAGCATTCTCTTGACTTTTTAAAAAGCATTTTCTTGAGTTTTTCACTTCCACATCTACCTAGTTTTTCTCACACAAGGTTGAGCTATCCATTGCTATATCCATCCTCTATGATCCTTGTTTGTGAGAGTATTTTTTTGATGATCAAGAGAAGTGATCACCAAGTGTTTCAACCTTTGTTATTGAGAAGTTGTAGAGGTTGCAGCCTTGGCGAGTTTGCTGGTTCGCGTGTGCTGTTCTTGCGGGAACATGTGAGGGACTTGCGGGTCTAAGAGTTCTTGTGAGCCTCGTTGTAGGTGTTGCGGCACTGAGTGATCTTGCGAGATCATTTTTAGTAAAAATCCTTCATTGCGATGAAGGCGAAGACGTAGAGCAAGTGGCTCGAACCTCAAAATAATTCTCCTGTGTTTGTGATTGCTCATCTCTCTCTCTCAACTCACTTGGTTTATATCTTATATGCTCATATTGTTCACGTCTTTATATGCTTGATATTTACTTGTGCTTAATTGATATACATGCTTGGGATTGTTTGATATCTTATATGCTCTCATATTGTTCATATCTTCACATGCTTGATATTGTTTGTGCTCACACTAGTATTGAACCAAGAGAGGTATGTAGCACATCAACTCTTAGTATAGAGGGATCTTGAGAAGAAGTTCAAAGCCCTTCACCTGAAATTCGGCTTCACTTCTTGGTTATACGTTGTGTGATAGTTTTAGTTTGCATAATAAGTTTTTAATTCTGCATTGTTTGGTATTTGATTAGCACATCACCTATTCACCCCCTCTAGGTGATCTACAAGTTAAATATCAATAAAATTTTCTTTTTTATGATGTTTTCTTCTTCATTCTATTTTTATTATTTTTTTAGCATCATGTGTAGCTAATTATAATATCTAGGGATAGGATGAAATTAAGTTAAAGAATGCTTAAGTAACTAGCAACTCATCTATCATGGTATGCTCATCTCTATGATTTTTTTAGATTAAGTAACATCTAAATAATTGCTAAATTATCCAAGATCTTTGATAAATTCAAATTATATAATGTTACTCTAATTTATGCTTAAATAAAATGATTTAAGGCTGTTGAAATTGTTGTTAGTTTAACTTAATTATCATTTAAAATTTAGTAATTTACTTTCCTAGTTTAAAATTTAGTATTTTACTTGCCTATATAACTTATAAATTGATATGTTATGATGATAACATACAATCTATGCATTTTGTAACTAAGTAGAAAATAATGATCTTAGTACTTGCATGTCTTATCCTCAGATTTTTAACACTTAGTTATGTATAAATTTGTTGGCCCGAAGGCCTTTCACCCTAGTTTTGATGATGACTAACTTATGAAGTTATGTCACTAATGATCTTATGTTTATTAAGTTTCAGATATTGATCAAGATCTTAGTTGGTGTTTTAGCTTCAACAAAAGACTCGAAGTAAAGATTCAAAGTTATCACGTATTGATTCAAGAGCTAACATTTAAAGATCGCATCAAGTACTCAGATGGAGTCAATCTCATTTGAATCGTGTTTTGGATCGAGTCGACTTGGAGAAGAAGTTCGACAAGAAGACTTTAGTCTAGGCTTGTTTATTAGTTTAGATCTTGTGTAAGGAAAGAATAGTATTGAATTGCACAAATTCACACACACAAAAGTTTATTTATCGCTTTCATGATAAATAGTTTTGGTTTCGGTTTAACCATTTCGTTTTAAATGTTTGTGTCTACACAGTTTATATCTACAAAGGATAAGTTTCATAGTTTATATATATGTTGGATTCTATCTACACATATTATAGCTTTATTGTTTAAAAAAGCTTAATTCAATGAGTTCATGTGTTTTCGATTCAGCATGTATATAGTTTTGAGTTTCGGATTATCAAGTATACATATATCGGCTTCATGAATAGATTTCATCAAAAGAACTTTGTATGGTTTATATGTATATTAGATTTCATCCATATACCTTGATGGTTGATATACGTTTAGAAAAACTTATTTTGATGTATCTAGTTCACGTGTTTAAGTTTTATTTTTATCAAAACTTATTTTAGTATTATTGTTAAAAATAAGTGTATATCATTTACTATGAGTATTGGATTCTATCCATACACATTATGCTTCAAATGTGTGTCAATATCTTGTTTTTGTATTTATACAAGTTTATAAAAAATATCGGATTTCCATTTCAATGTTTGGTTTTTGGAAAATACGATTTTGATTTTTGCCTATATTTCTTTATCGAAAAAAATAGTTTAATTGTTTGTAATATGTGTTGATTTTTGATTATACATATGTGTAATCAAAGTATTTATATTTTTTATGGAATTTATTGGGATTTAATTGAAATTTTATGGATTTAACAAGTTAGTTTTAATCCCTGAAAATTCTGGTTTTGGGCTGCTTGCGGTCGATCGACCGTCGACCAAAGGCTGGCTCGATCGACCTGGCGGTCGACATGCACAAGTGCACAAGCCCAACTGCGGTTGACTGGCTGGCTCAACCCAACTCTCAGATAGGGGCCGGTCGATCGACCGTAGAAAGATAGCTCTCTGTTTTGGAGGCGGTGGACCGGGTGATTCACCAACAGGCCAATCTGGCCAATTTTCTGAGCCATAACGGCTAGTTTTCTGAACCTCTATTTAAGGGTTCGTTTGGAGTCAATTTTGGTCAAGATTTTCAACAAGTTTTCAAGAGCTATTTTGCCTACTTTCTTATGAGTTTTTAATCAAGTTTTTGGTATTAAAACTCTATATATTTATTTAGTATCAAAATTTTAGAAAATCAAAGAAAAATAAGTTTTGGGAATCTAGTTTCTTTTTCTACATTTCTTATATATTTCAAGAGTTTTCCCAAGTGTTTCTCTTTGTGTCGCTTTTCTAAAATCTTTATTTACTCACATACTTGAGCTCTTCATTGCAAATCTATCCTCTAAGATTTTGTATTGTGAGAGATGTTTTACTTGTGGTCATTTGATCACCAAGTACTGTGATCTTTGTGATCACCAAGTTGTAATCTTCTTTGCTTTATGCTTGACTTTTTACCTACTCTCTTGTGTAGAGGTATGAGAGAGTTGGAGTTGTGTACTCCCGGTTGTAAGTTTTAATTCCTCGGTGGAGGTCCCTTTGTGGAAGATCCATAGTGGATAGTTGAAATCCTTCTGTGTGAAGGTGGGGACGTAGAGCGGTGGCTCGAACCTCGAAACATACCATGTTGTTTGCGTTTGAATCTTTCTCTCTCAACTCTCTACATTTATATCTTGCATTGTTATTCTTCCTCATATTATTCATACTTGATATTGTTTATGTGCTCACACTAGTATTCAATCAAGAGAGCTATTGAATTACCTCAACTCTTAATTTAGAGGAATCGTGAGGAGAAGTTCTAGAGCCCTTCATAAAAAATTCAGTTTCACTCTTGGTTATACATTAGGTGGTAGTATAGAAGTTTTAATTCCGCATTATTTGTCACTAGATTAGCATTGCACCTATTCACCCCCCTCTAGGTGTATTTTCAATTGGTATTAGAGCCTATGTTCCTAATATTCGATTTAACCAGCTAGGAGTGTGATCCTTTTTATTGCTAATCTAGTTATTTGCTTTGCACATTTATTTGTTTACACTCATGGATTATCTTGCACCGCCCATATATGATGTTTCTAACATTGATATGTCAAAATTTAAGATGAGTGCTTACCTAAGAGCCTTAGGATTGCATGTTTATCTTGCCACTACCAAAAATCTTATGTTGATAATGGCAAGTACTTAGAGGCTAATGCACAAGTCACGGATGCACTAAAGTACATACTTAGCAAAGAACATATTTTTTGATTTCTCATTGTGATTCCACTTTTGCATTGTGGAACACTTTGATCTCTCACAAGGAACAAGCTTCACACGATATTGAGAGAGAATCTATAGGAGATGAGTCCAATCAAGCTTGCTATATGGTCTAAGGGATTGACTCCCTTGAGGTAACTTCAGATTCTCATCTAAATGATTGCTAACTTCAATGATGAACATGATAGTATGGATGCACATATGTCAAATGTAAAGCTTTCCGAGTTTTGTGAAAACTTGCTTTCGAAGTACAAACTTTTGAAAAATAAGAGTTTCGATTTAAAGAATGAAAATGAAATATTGTTTTTAAAGCTCAATTTGGTTTTGAAAGAGATGGTTGATATTTCAAGCAAAAAGGATTCCTTGAAAACTCAACTTGATCTTGTTTAAAGGAAAATGAGATTTTTCATAAAAATGATTTTGATGTTGTTTTAAAGAAAAATGATTTTTGTCTTCTAAACTTGATTTTATTTTAAAAGAGAATGATTCTTTAAAAAACAAATTGTTTTCATTTCAAAGGAATTAGAATGTGTTTATATTTTAAAACTTTCTTTGAAAAATGATTTTGCTTCTTATGTTTGTCGATTCTTTTATCTCCTAGTGATAAGAACTTTGTTTCTCTTACATGCTCCACATCTTCTTTAAGTATTGATAATGAAATTTGTATTTTGAAGAAGAGCGTAGATTGTTTGGGCTCTACTTTGAGCTAATGTGCCATGAATCACACGAAATCAGAATCCATGTTACTCAAGAAACATGCTCCACATTTGCATGCACACCCTTTACGGTATACACATGCTCATCATGCTCACACACATGATTCCATGTATGCTAGAGTGTACATTTGTACACATTGTAGTCGTACGAGCCACCTTGCAAAGTTTGTTATGATAAAATAAATGCTATAAATTTTGTAAAAAAGTTTGGGTTAGGAGAGGTGTTAACTCCAAAGGACCCAAAAAAGTTTGGGTACCAGAATTCATTCCTATTTCTTTTGATTTAGGTGTGAGCTTTTACAAGATGTGAGAGATTTAGTGCCTTGATGGTGGATACAGTCAGAGGTCAATGGACACTTAAATTGATACATCACTATCAAGGAGTTTTGGTGGGAGAACCACCATGTTTTCAGAGACTTAGAGACTAGTTCTTCGGTTTGGTAGCTATCTCTATTCTCCTTTATATGTTTATATATGCTTTTAATTTTTTAGCATGCATTAGTTTTCATGCTCATTATGGTTAAATACAATACTTACTAGACTTGTGATATACATATGTAGTCTTTGAGATACACATATGATTATATTGATTCATATCCTTTGTGTTCTCACTATAATTTAGCTATGTATGGATATCCTTATTGTAATGGCACTTGCATTTACATTAACGATCATATTTGTTTATCTACCATTTTTTTAATTTTTTATGCATATATGCTTTGATTACATGTTTAGATGCTATTTTAGTTAAAACTTATGATTATCTTGTACAATTAGTGAGCTACACTTGATTATTATGTTTATATACTTTATTGTTCTTATGTACTCATTACATGTACTTGTATGACCTAGTTTTGATTATGTTTGCATTTATACTTGTGCTTCTTTATTTATTTTTACATCACTAATGCACATATTTTCATGAAAATATTTTTAGTTTCGTGTATTGTAAATTTTGTCAAAACTACTTGATATACATATTCTATCCCTGAGTCACTTACATTATATGCCATATATTTTCTTGTAGACTCACTTTAGTTTGGGAAAAATATGTATACTTTAATTTGATATTACATACATATTCCTTAAAGTCTATATTTACATCCTCTATATGTTTCTTGAAAAGTTTTGATGTAAATAAGATTTCTCATGATTTATTTTTTCTGTTTCTGAAAAAGGAATTCCATTTGTTTCGATTGAGCTTCATTGCCTTATCTCCATGCAAATGTGGATTACATGATTTTTGTGCATTATACATCATTTGTTTACTTGTGATTTTGATTCATGAGCATATATGTGCTTCATTGATTTTTGAGTGTCAATTATTGTATATTTAACATATTTTCATGAGATATATATATGTTTTGTTCCTTACTTGAAGAATTTCATACTATTTTTTAAAATTACTTTAAACTAGTTTTTTATACTTCAATTGGTAGTGTTTTCAACCTATGCTAAAATTATCTTCAAAAATTATTTTTGAAAACTTTTACTTTATAACGGCGGTTAGTTGGACGACCATGCCTTGTATGCTCACATTGTATATTGTTTTAAACATGTGCATGATAGAGTGGATGTTATGAGTTATACATGATTGATTCTTATGATATTTCATTTTTGTATACTCATGTTTTCTTATATGTGCATGCATCATATTTCAATTGGTATATAAATTAATCATACATGTATATATATGATTTCTTGTGCTAGATTAACAATGTTTATACATATATATTTTATAACACAAATTATTTTATACTAAACTTGATTTAGTACTAAATGTTAATTAATACCTTTTACAAGCTTATGCATTGTTTGTTGGTATTTCAAAAAGGGAAAGAAAAATTCTTGATTTTATTTTCAATCGATTTCTTACTCCCACTTTTTAAGAAAAATATTTGTTTTAAAAATGCTTATATTTTTCATATTAGTATCAATTGTTTACAATTGGTATCTATATTGCAAAATGGTTTAAAAATATTGATATCATGGATTATTTACTTTTAATTGGTATAGTTTATATGATATCTATGTTGTTTTTCATTGGTATATTTTTTTGGTATCAAAATGTTTTCATTTTTCACTTTAAATTGGTATATGTGTTTATTTTCTATTGGCATATGTTTTAAATTGGTATTTTGTCCCTTATTGAAGATTAACAAAAAGGGGGAGAAAGATTAGTTTATATATGCATGTTTGAATGATTTTAGTGTTTATACAGGTTTATATGTTTTATGCATATCCATATGCATATGTTTTTATGGTTTTAATATCTAGAGTTCTTACTACATATCCATTCAATTGATATTAGAGTATTAATATATATGCATGTTTATTTGGTTTATGCATATATATGTTTTTATGTTTAAGTCTTCATTGTATATTTGTATGTTTATACTATGCATGAGTTAAGGGAGAGGTTCTATGAAGTTTATCTTTAATTCACGCATAAACACCTCATAAGTTTTGTTATCATAAAAAAGGAGTAGATTGTTGGCCCCACCCAAGGCCTTTCACCCTAGTTTTGATGATGACTAACTTATGAAGTTATGTCACTAATGATTTTATGTTTATTAATTTTCAAATATTAATCAAGATCTTAGTTGGTGTTTTAACTTCAACAAAAGACTCGAAGTCAAGATTCGAAGTTATCACGTGTTGATTCAAGAGCTTGCATTTAAATATCGCATCAAGTACTCGAGATGGAGTCAAGCTCGTTTGGATCGTGTTTTGGATCGAGTCGACTTGGAGAAGAAGAGACAAGAAGACTTTGGTTTAGGTTTGTTTATTAGTTTAGATCTTGTGTAAGAATAGAATAGTATTGAATTGTTCAAGTTCACACACACAAGTTTATTATCGCTTTCATGATAAATAGTTTGGTTTCATTTTAACCGTTTCATTTTAAAAGTTTATGTCTACATAGTTTATATTTACATAGAATAAGTTTCATGGTTTATATATGTGTTGGATTCTATCTACACATATTAGAGTTTTATTATTTATAAAAACCTATTTTTATAAGTTCATGTGTTTCGGATTCAACATGTATTACGATTTGAGTTTGGAATATCAAGTATACATATATCGGTTTCATGAATTGATTTCATTAAAGAAGTTTATATGGTTTATATGTATATTGGAGTTCATCCATATACATTGATGGTTCATATATGTTTAGAAAAACTTATTTTGATGTATCTAGTTCATATGTTTAAGTTTATTTTTTATCAAAACTTATTTTGGTATTTATTATCAAAAATAAGTATATATCATTTACTATGTGTATTGGATTCTATCCATACACACTATACTTCAAATGTGTTTCAATATCTTATTTTTGTATTTATACAAGTTTATAAAAAATTGGATTTTCATTTCAATGTGGGTTTTTGGAAAATATGATTTTCGTGTTTTTGCCTATATTTCTTTATCGCAAAAATAGTTTAATTATTTGTAATATATGTGGATTTTTGATCACACATATTTGTACTTCAAAGTATTTATATGAACTTATTTATATGAAATTTATTGGGATTTAGTTGATTTTTATAAATTTAGCAAATTAGTTTTAATCCTTGAAAATTCTGGTTTTGGGCTGCTTACGGTCAACCGAAGACTGGCTCGGTCAACCGGGCGGTCAACCGACGTGCACAAGCCCAATTGCGGTTGACCGACTTGCTCAACCCAACTTTCGGGTAGGGGGGTCAACCGACCATAGGGAGACAACTCTCTGTTTGGGGGCGGTCGACCGGCAACCCCAACAGTCATAAAAATGACCTTTGGTTGGTCAACCAGGCGGTCGACCAGCAGGCTAATCTGGCCAGTTTTCTGAGCCATAATGGTTAGTTTTCTGAACATCTATTATACTGGGTCTTTTGGCACCAATTTTGGTTAAGATTTTCAACAAGTTTTCAAGAGCTATTTTGCCTACTTTCTGAAGAGTTTTTAAACAAGTTTTTAGTGTTAAAACTCTATCTCTTTATTTAGTTTCAAAGTTTTGAAAAATCAAAGAAAATAAGTTTTGGGAATCTAGTTTCTTATTCTACATTTCTTATATCATTTCAAGAGTTTCCCAAGTGTTTCTCTTTATGTTTCTTTTTCAAAATTTTGTTCACTCACATACTTGAGCTCTTCATTGCAAATCTATCCTCTAGGATCTTGTATTATTAGAGGTGTTTTGCTTGTGGCCATTGGATCACCAAGTATTGTTTGTGATCTTTGTGTTCACCAAGTTGTAATCTTCTTTACTTTATGCTTGGCTTTGTGCCTGCCCTCTTGTGTAGAGGTGTGAGAGAGTTGGAGTTGTGTACTCCCAGTTGTAGTTGTAATTCCTCGGTGGAGGTCCCTTTGTGAGAGATTCTTAGTGGATAGTTGAAATCCTTGTGTGAAGGCAGGGACATAGAGCGGTGCTCTCGAACCTCGAAATATATCATCGTGTTGTGTTTGGATCTTTTTCTCTCAACTCTCAACTCTTTATATCTTGTATTGTTATTCTTATTCATATCCATTCATGCTTGATATTGTTTGTGTGTTTACACTAGTATTCAACCAAGAGAGCTATTGAAGCATTTCAACTCTTAGTTTAAAGGAATCGTGAGGAGAAGTTCTAGAGCCCTTCATAGGAAATTTGGCTTCACTCTTGATTATGCATTGTGTGATAGTGTAGAAGTTTTTAATCCTGTATTATTTGTCACTAGATTAGCATTACATCTATTCACCGCCCCCTCTAAGTGTATTTTCAAAATCATCATATTTTGAGAGGGAGTGAACTAGATATTTTGTTTTTTCATGCTTAGTGACTTCTTTTTCCTAGATTATTTTTTATTATTATTTTCTTACAAGAAATATAAAACAATCATCTTCCAGTTTTATTTCTTAATTCGTCTGGATAATTTCTAAGTCACAAAAGAATATCTCTTCCTTGAATCAACCTGTATTTGCCCATAATTCACCGTACGCCGTTCACTTGTGATTTAACTTAATCTCTCAAGAACATGTAGTAAGAAATAAGATTCAATGTCTCTCTACTACCGAGACACAGTAGAAAGCCTCTTCTCTTGCCGCTTAAGAATGTGTTTGGTCGAGCAATTAGTTGAAGATGTTTATTTTCCAATTCACAAAACTAATTATATAAGATGACAACCAAAGCATTCTTAAGCTTACAACAAATTAGGCATGTCACACAAGAACCAACATAATGAAATTGAGCATCATTTCATTCGTGAGAAGGTGCTAGGTGGTTCTATTCGTGTAATGGAGGTATGTAACAAAGATAATGTCGCTGATATCTTCACCAAATCTCCTTCCAAAGGTCTATTTGAGCTCTTTCAAGCTAAGTTGGACTAGTTCCAAATATTCATTTTAGGGGGGGGGGGGTGTTGAAACTTTTAAATGATTTTATGGAATTATATTTGCTTATTTATTTTTCTTTTTTTAATAGAGAAAGTTAGAAGGTTCTTAGGAGCTTATATCTATTCTAATTCTTACCACTTCATAGTCATTAACTCCCTCTTCATTTCACCGTACCACCGTTTAACCTTTGGCATTTCACCTTCTTTATGTTTATGCCACCATTCTATCATGCCATCAACTAGAAAATGGCTTTCATCTTCTCCTTTAAAGCTATGATAGTTGTTACCCTTCATCTTCCTCATTAAGCTACCATTCATGATAATTTCCTTAAAAATAGCCACTTTTCTTTAAGGCAAAGGCACATCAACAGTACCTCAAATATTTATTAAATATGCATTTTGGTTTTATTCACGAATAATTATTTTTATTTTTGTCCTCATTTTTCGGTGCTTTTTTTTTCTAATTGTGTGTGAGTCTTGAGCGAGGTGAAAAACTCTTTTATTACTAATCGAGAAGTGAGTTCTAGTTTTTGTCCTTATCTTCCACAGTTTAGACTATGTATGACTTTTACTTTCTTTCCTAATCTTTTAATCTTAGATATATTGATTTAGTCATATAATTTTATTATTAAAACTACCTTTTTTTCTAAAAAATTATAAACTATGGGAAAACTACATAGAAATGTTTATCATTTGTTAATGTTATCGATGCTTTTATTTAATTGTGCATGCTTTCGTGCGTGCGCACATGTGTGTGTAACAAATTAGTTGGCCGACATAAAGGCCAGTAAGGCCTAGAATAGAGATGAAGGGGGTGAGAATGAGTTGTGGATGACACTATATAAGATAGAAAAGGTTGGACTCCTAGTAGTGCAAAGAAGAGCTTGAGATATCTGTGAGCTAATGGTTAGTAGCAAATAGCGCTTTCATTGATCAACCTCCCTGGTTCACATCTTGACTACAACTTTTGTCTCAAAAAGAAAAACATGGTTAACATATAAAATTGCTAGCAAGACTGCTTTTAAAGCCGGATCTCCACTATTACTTTGGCAGTCTACTTCGTGAATCATAACCATCCACTAAATTATAGGTGATTGGATTTATTCCAAAATAATTATTACCATATCCCCATTGTATTGTACTCATCGTGAGTTTTCACTCAAAACAAATCATAATAGCCATCATAAAATGATAGAAAATTATATTTGGGCCTGTTTGGCTAAGGGTGGAAGTGAGGAAGTGAAGAAGTGAGGAAGTGGTGATAGTTCCCTTGGAACTTGGGGATTGGTTAGTAAGTTTTCTGGTGTTTGGATGTTGTTGGGAAGTGTGGTTTGAAAATGCTATGCCTTTTTCGGTGTTTGGATGATAATGTGGAAGTGGAAGTGAAAAAGTTGACCACAAAGTTGACCGCAAAATAATATTAAAATAAAAACTAATTAAGAAAAATAAAAATGGACTGTAATTAGAATGAAAGTGAGATTTACATAATCAAAAAATTAACTGTTTTGTGGTACAACTATTACAAATGAGATTTACATGACACAAAATTAACAGTAATACTCTGGAAGTGAGGAAATGGTTGTGTAAAAGAGAAAAGAGAAAAGGAAAAGGGTTTTCTTATTTTCCTTTTCGGTATTTGAATAGATAGGGAAGTGAGCAATTATACTTCCCCATTTTCTTACTTCCGCCCACTTCCTTGCAACCAAACAAGCCCTTTGAGAAATAAAACATCCATTGTCAATTGAAAATTGAGAGAAGATCCATATCCTTTTTAACAATAACTCATTTGTCGACCGACATATTATTTAAACATGATTCATCATTCTATTTTAAACACCATTCATTAAGTGACCAATAAATAAAAATATTTCTCTCTTTTTTTTTGTTCACATTTTACTACTGATGGCTTGCTTCACGAAAAAAATAGAAAAGAAATAAAATAAAAGGAAAAGGGGAAAAAGGTCAAGTCAAGGTCCACATGACTCGAAGTCAAGGTTTGCTCCATTAAGGGACCTCCAAATAATTTTATCCTGCACCTCCTAATTTATATTAGGGTCTTTCTCATATCTACCCACCAATCTTCTATATTTCTAAAATTACCCCTCATATCTTTATAATAGCTCTAAAGTATTCCCATATTTCTAAAATTACCTCCATCGTAAATTAAAGAGAATCAAAAGGGAATATTCTCTAATTTTCTATTATGAAATTTAAAATCCCTATAATACCCTCTCCTCTTCTACCTCAAGCCCCGACTCCCCTCCGCCGGCGCCCCCTCCGCCACTATCTCCTCCGCAATACGACCATGACAAGCTCGTCTCCTCCACATTCCAAAGCTCTTACTGTGTCCCTCTTAATCTCATAACATTGCCTTCCTCATCTTAATTCTCAACAAATTCGTCATCATCATCAAGCCAGATCACTCCAACTTCATCCTCCTCGCGCTCCTCGACTCGAACCCGATAATTCTCTGAACAGGAGCACAATCATCCTTACGACGCTAGATGGAGTGTTATCTGCTTGAGGAGACGGGTGATTACTGCGAGGGAGCGGCATCCTTGGCCGGGTGTTCACCACGTCAGGCGTCAACGCGGTATCCAGAGGGAACACGTAGGGGTCCTTCGGGCCGGTCGTGGGGCCGGCCCGTCCGCGGGGGCCCTGACAAAAGACAATTATGATGGCAGGGAATCAGCGGCGATAGGGCCGAACGTTAATGGACCGGAGGCAGCGAAAGATGAGGCTCGAGAGCCAAAAGGGGTCGACGATGACCAAGTGGAAAGGGACGCTGATTTGTCACATACATTGCATTCATGTTGTCACTTTACCACACTTGTTTGCTAATAAATGATATTAATAAGTGTCTTTTTTCTTTGCTAATTGTAGGCCCAAATGCTCAAAGGAATAAAAGGAGAACAAGCCCAAAAGCCCACTTTATTCTGAATTAATTCAAAATAAACTCGAAGTGAAGAAATCTGGGCTATCAAGGAGTTGAGAAAATCCCTCCTTGAATCGAGGAATCGGAGCCAAGAAAATCAAATGCTGATTCAGTCAGTGGTTGAAGAAGAAACAAGAAAATCAACCAGATATGCGAGAAGCCCTTCACCCCAGGAAGCTCCCCCCTCTTGTTGTGGCCAGCTGGCCACACCAGTGCCGCAGAATTGCGGCCCAAGCCGCAATTCTGCGGCCAACTGAAGTCAGTTGGGGGAGCGTTTGCTCCCCCAACGTTCCCGGGATCATGATTCTCTGGTTTTTGGCTATAAATACCTCTTTCAGCAGAGAAAAAGGCAGCGAAGACTAGGATTAAGTTTTGCTTTTATTTTCTTAGGGTTTGGACTGTTTGTTAGCTAGAATACAAGTTGTAGTCCTGTTGTTTACTTTGTAGTTCAGTTTAAAAACTTGTGAGAGAGAGGACTGAGAGCTTGTACTTGAAGAATTGAAGTGACAGCAATACAAAAGTCGAGCAAGTCTTCTTCCAAATTGCAGTACGGTATGCTTTTCATTATGTCTTTGTTTTCTTCGCTTTCCATGAGTAACTAAATATCTTTCTGGGCTTGCTATCGAACTCTCTCGTTCTTCTTCTCTTTTGTTTTTAGAAGAATAAAAAGACCCGATGACTCATATGAATGCCTCACTTAAAGCCTTTTTTTTTTTGAAAGTGTTCTTGAAGGCACATGAGGATGGGCTTGAATAGTTGAACTCACACTCTTTGACGAACATCTCGCGAATCGCTTTTAATTCATTCTTGTTCTTCGCACTTGCTGTTTTAACATTCGATTCCTCGATTTCTGAAGAAAGAGATTCAACTTTCCTAAAACATCTTATGTGCTTTACTTAAAGCTTTCTAAAAGACAACTCTAAGTTTTGCAAATGATCATTCGAGGGACTTAACTTTTCAAGAGAAGAATGAACAACTGAGTAGTAAGATAGCGAGCCCAGACCTTCTTTATTATTACAAACAACAAAATCATTTTCAAGTTTTCTTAATTACCTTCTCCAAAACCTTTTCTGAAAGTTGAAATTTCTCTTTTCATCTCCTTTCCTTCAATTCTCTTTTTCCTAAAAAACGAACACAAATTCCTTGCTTTTAAAATGACTCATCGAAAAGCTTCCATCTCATCCCTCCTTGTGGACACGACCCGTTAGCCACAAGCTACACGGTACATTCATAAACTCATTGGTTGTTTCATTTACTTTAGCAATCAATTTTTGGCGCCGTTGCCGGGGAGGGAACGGTGTAGTTGTTTTAACAACTTTTGTGTGTTTGTTTCAGGGACTCGAAGATCAAGATCTAGCATTCAAGCTTTGCCAAGAAGACTTGAAAATTCTGTGCCCCTACTCTCGAAAGTAGGAAACAGAATTTCAAGAAATTGCTTTGCAAATCTGAAATTTTTTGGGACTACTAAAATTTTGTTTTGCAGGACATATTGCTCGCAAAAACTTTAGTTTTTATATGTCATATATGTGCTAGTGTTTCTATCCAACATCCCTATTTTTAAAGTCAATAGTAAAATATTCGTTGAAAGTTAAAAATTGATTAGACATTTGCATTCTAGGCATAAGTCTTTTCAATTCTTTTACTTTACTGTTGAAGAGAGCTGGAGACAAGGTATGTATGCATAGCATATAGTTTAGGAAACATTCTTGGCTGAATTTGCTTTTGAATGCTACTTTCCTATATCTTGCACACTTGCACGAATCAATTCTAAGGGCAAAACCCAAATCAAGATAAGGTGGGAAAGTCATTACCCTTCCTTAGCCTACAAACCATCTCCAAGCACGCACAACCTAAGCCTAATTAAAATTTGATAGACGTTGGCCTTAGGGACATCTCGAACTCAATAGGAGATTATCTTAAAGAGAAAAAGTGTTGGAAATGACTCCTGTAAAGTCAGTGTCAAGGAAAGGGATTGAGGGCCGAAAGCCCGAAGAGTGGTGGTTACTTAATTAAGGAACGTCTTTTGACGGAAAACCTCCCACCAATCTTGCCCCGACCTGGCTGACTAGCTTGTGGTCAAGGTCTACACTCTACCTCTTGTGGACAATCGACCAGTTAGGAGTTGTCTAGGTCAAGGATACCTTAGACTAGGCTTGGTTGATTTTCTTTATTGTTGACCGCTGTTTGAACTTATTGTGATTGTGATTGTTTGTGTATGCAAGTGTGGTCGAGAGACCCAATTCATCTAGGTTGACTAGACACACATCACCACCTAAGTTTGAACCAAGACCAGATCCGGTAATGGCTCAATCCACATCACTGCAGGATAGGTTCTACCCCATTAGGACCTCACTTCCATCATGCATCTCACTTCCATCGGTTGGTGAATACATTTTGAGCTCAAGCCTCAATTCATCAACACACTCCCCAAATTTCATGGTCTAGAGTCCGAAGATGCCTACTTCTTCATAAGAGAATTTGAGGAAGTATGTCTGATGATGAAAATCCCACACCTTGTGGACGATGCTATTAGGTTAAGATTTATCCCGTTTGCACTTAAGGACCTAGCAAAAAAGTGGCTCTACAGCTTAGCAGCCGGTTCCATCACATCTTGGGATGGTTTCATCAAGGTCTTCTTGAAGAAATTCTATCCTATCCATAAAACCGCTCTCATTAGGAAGACGATCATGCAATTTAAGCAAGAGCCTAGTGAACCGTTCTGGAGGTACTTTGAACGCTTTAAGGACCTCCTTGTCCAATGTCCACATCATGGAATAGAGAAATGGCGACAATGCCAAATTCTCTATGACGGTTTAGACTATTCCACCAAAACCCTCCTAGAAAGTATGTGCCAAGGGGGTTTCTTGCAGAAAGATGAAGATGAGGGATAGGATCTGTATGAAAATTTAGCTGAGAAAACCATCCAATGGGAATCTGCGAGTGAGACCCATAAGAATCCTAACTCCATCTCTTCAAAAGGAGGTCTCCACTCCATAGAATCGTCCATCGCTAATGAGGCTAAGTTAGCTAATTTAGCTAGAAGACTGGAAGCTCTAGAGACGAAAGAACCAAGTCCAGTCAATCAAGTCAGCCCGAACCAATTTCCACCCCCGGGCTGCACTTACTGTCAAGCCATGAACCATGTATTCGAGGAATGCCCAGTGTTTCAGGCTCAGCAATCCTATCACGAACCGATGAATGCGGCTTTTTCAAGGCCGAACAACAATCCTTACGCACCAACGTACAATCCCAGCTGGAGAAATCACCCTAATTCTCATGGAGCCAGAACAACAATGACCATTCACGATTCAATCATGCTAACCACTTCCAACATGGTAACAATTCTTCCAATCATCAACCCAACTTCTCCAATTTCCATAATAATTCTCCCAACCATCCACCAAGCTTTCCAAATTATCAACAGAACTTTCCTAACCAAGCTCCATAATCCTCCTTCCAGAATCCTCAATGGAAAGAAGAATGACTGACTTTGAGAGAAACATGGAGAGATATATGAAAAACCAAGACTCTCTCATGCAAACCATTCAGAGGCTAGAAGTTCAAATGAGTCAACTGGCCAACCCACAACATGAGAGACAAAAGGGTACCCTGCCTAGTCAGCCAGTCACCAATCCGAGGAATTCCCAACAAGCTCATTTGGCTGAGGATCCTTCATTCAATCAATGTAATGCTGTGCATACATTGAGGTCAGGAAAGAAAGTTGATAACCAAGTGTCAACACCCACCAATCCTATTCAGCACAACCACAATCAAGCTTCCACCTCATCCAATCCAAGCTCTTCCAAATCTGACGAGTCTGAAAAAGACAAGTCAGCCAGCCAGGTGCACCAGCCTATAGTACCATTTCCGAATAGGCTGAAAAACAATAAGCAAAATCCGCACATGGACAAGATAATAGAGATGTTTAATCAAGTGAAAATAAATGTGCCACTTCTTGATGCCATCCAACAAGTTCCTTCCTATGCTAAGTTTCTTAAGAACATGTGCACCAAGAAGAGAAAGACTAATATTCCTAAGAAAGTCTTCCTAGCCACTAATATTAGTGAGCTATTTTCGGGTCCTATCCCTGTCAAGTACAAAGATCCAGGTAGCCCTACCATTGCCTGCACAATAGGACAAGCCGAGATTAGTCGTGCACTTCTTGACTTGGGAGCAAGTATCAACTTGCTTCCATTCTCTGTTTATCAACAACTCGGGTTGGGTGACCTTAGTCCAACTCGAGTCACCATCCAACTGGCTGACCGTTCTGTTAAAGTTCCAAAAGGGGAAATTAACGATGTCCTGATTCGGGTAGGGGAGTTCATATACCCTGTCGATTTCATAGTTTTAGAGACACAACCTGTGTCCAACTCCAATCGTAGGGTTCAAACTCCGGTCATCCTAGGTCGACCATTCCTTGCCACTGCTAATGCCATCATCAATTGCAGGAATGGGTCTATGAGGTTAACCTTTGGAGACATGACTAAAGAAGTCAATGTCTTCCATCTAGGAAAACAACCCCGTGACATCGAGGACCAAACTTTTGAAGTAAACCAAATTGAGAACTTGACAAGTGAACACGGAGAAGAATTGGAATCAGAAATGGAGATTGACTTCGAGTTAGAGTCTGATGACTTTAATCTCGATCAGGTGGTAGACTCTGCCGTAAATTGGGCTTCAAACCCAATTTCACCTACAATGGAGCCAACAGATTTGACTAGTCCTTCTAGTGAGCCTGCCTCTTCCTTAGAATTGAAAGCCCTTCCTGCGCATCTCAAGTACGCCTATCTAGGCGAACAAGAGACCTTTCCCGTCATCATTGTCTCTCATTTAAATGACGGGGAAGAAAAAGATTTGAAAGATATTCTAAGGAACATAAGGAAGCCATCGGGTGGACTATGACTGATATTAAGGGATTAAGTCCAACCATCGTTCAACACCGCATCCATCTCAATGAAGACCCCACACCCAAGAGAGACCCGCAGCGTAGGTTAAACCCTATTATGCAAGAGGCTGTTCATGCTGAAATCATAAAACTCTTAGACAATGGGATAATTTATCCCATTTCGGATAGCCAATGGGTCAGTCCTGTCCACGCGGTCCCAAAGAAATCTGGTTTCACCGTAGTGAAAAACGAGAACAAAGAGTTGGTTCAAACTCGACTTCCCAAGAAGATTCGAGTCTGCATTGACTATAGGAAACTGAATGCTGCAACTCGTAAGGACCACTTTCCACTTCCTTTCATTGATCAGATGCTTGAACGTTTAGCGGGTCACGAGTACTACTGCTTCTTGGACGGTACTCGGGCTATAACCAGATTCCTATCGCTCCTGAGGACCAAGAAAAGACCACGTTTACCTGTCCATTTTGGGACATTTGCTTATCGTCGAATGCCATTCGGCTTATGCAATGCCCCATCAACGTTTCAACGTTGCATGTTGAGTCTTTTCTCTGACATGGTAGAGCGCTTCTTAGAAATCTTCATGGATGATTTCTCCATCTACGGAGATTCATTCACTCAATGTCTCCACCATCTTGAACTCGTCCTCCAACGTTGTGCTGAAAAACATTTGACACTAAACTGGGAGAAATGCCACTTCATGGTGAAACATGGAATTGTCTTGGGTCATGAAATATCAAGAAAGGAATAGAAGTGGATAGAGCCAAAATCGAGGTTATTGCTAAGCTTCCCATGCCCAAATGCGTTAAGGACATTAGATCCTTCTTAGGACACGCTGGATTCTACCGAAGATTTATCAAGGATTTTAGCAAAATTGCTAGGCCCTTGACTAATCTGTTAGCTAAGGATGTGTCCTTCACTTTCGATGCTGACTGCATCACTTCTTGGGAGAAGCTTAAGAGAGAGCTGATTTCTGCACCAATCATATCTGCACCGGATTGGTCTAAGCCGTTTGAGATTATGTGCGATGCTTCTGATTTTGCCATAGGCGCTGTCCTAGGACAACGTATTGATAACAAGCAGCATGTGATCTACTACTCTAGTAGGACTCTCAATGACGCTCAACTGAACTACACTACAACCGAGAAGGAATTCTTGGCAGTAGTGTTTGCCTTAGAGAAATTTTGTCCCTACCTACTAGGGTCCAAAACTTCCATCTTCACCGATCATTCTGCACTTAGGTATCTCATGATGAAGAAGGATGCCAAGGCCCGACTCATTCGTTGGATCCTCCTTCTTCAAGAATTTGATCTCAAAATTCGAGACAAGAAAGGTGTAGAAAATGTCGTTGCTGACCATCTCTCACGGATTCCCAATTCTCCATGCAACGAATTACCCATCAATGAGGATTTTCCTGATGAACATCTCTTAGCTATCTCTAGGGAACCTTGGTTTGCTGATATAGTGAATTACTTAGTCACAAACCAAACTCCGTCTCATTAGTCCAAAAATGATGTTTACCGGTTCTTATCCCAAGTCCGGTATTTCTTTTGGGAGGAACCGTATCTTTTCAAGTACTGTTCCGACCAAATTATTAGGAGATGCATTCCCGATGAGGAGGTTAGGAGTGTTCTGTCCTTTTGTCACGAACTTGCATGCGGTGGACACTTTGGTCCCCGCAAGACTGCTGAAAAGGTGCTACAAAGCGGGTTTTATTGGCCCATTCTGTTCAAGGATGCCTATGATTTTTGCAAGACGTGCCCTAGATGCCAAATGGTAGGTAGGATCTCACATCGAAATATGATGCCCCTCAACCCAATTCTAGAAATAGAACTCTTTGATGTTTGGGGCATCGACTTTATGGGTTCATTTCCTAACTCATTGGGAACCAATACATATTGGTTGCTGTGGACTACGTGTCCAAGTGGGTAGAAGCCATTCCTTGTAAAACTAATGATAACAAAGTTGTCATAAAGTTTTTGAGAGAAAACATTTTTTCCCGCTTCGGAACCCCTCGTGCTATCATCAGTGATAATGGCACCCACTTTTGCAATAGATCTTTTGAAGCCCTTATGCGAAAGTATGCCATAACTCACAAGTTGTCCACACCATATCATCCTCAAACCAGTGGGCAAGTTGAGGTTTCAAATAGACAAGTCAAACTTATATTGGAGAAAACTGTGAACCAAAACCGGAAAGATTGGTCCTTAAAACTTGTAGATGCTCTATGGGCCTACAGGACCGCTTTCAAGACGATTTTAGGAATGTCTCCCTATAGGTTAGTCTATGGCAAACCTTGTCACTTGCCCGTTGAGTTAGAGCACCGAGCCTTATGGGCAATCAAGCAGTTAAATTTCGATTTGACTAAGGCCGGTGACCTTCGGAAATTACAAATTTCCGAATTGGAGGAATTGAGAAATGAGGCCTATGAAAATGCTAGGATCACTAAAGATAGAGTGAAGATTTCCATGACAAGCACATCATAAGAAAAATCTTTGTCCCTGGTCAAAAAGTCTTACTCTACAATTCTAGGCTTCATCTTTTTCCAGGAAAATTGAAATCACGATGGACTGGGCCATCGTTGTAAAGACCGTGTTTCCACACGGTGCAGTTGAGATCAGTGACCCCAAGAATGGAAATGACTTTAAGGTAAATGGTCAACGCCTTAAACCTTTCTTGGAATCGGTGCCGGTAGATTGAAACGGTATGGGTCTTTTGACCCAGTGTATCGGTAACTTTCTCCTTTCCATTTTATTTCATGCACTTATACATTTCTTTCATTCATTGGGGACAATGCATGAGATAAGTGTGGGGGAGGGTTCTAACGGTTCTAACATGACTGATAAAAAAAAAAAACAAAAAAAAACAAAAATTGAAAAGGGTAGACAATATTTTGATATTTTTTTTGTAAGAATTTAAGTCAATTTTAAGGAATAGGAGAATCATAATTAGGATTTCTTACACTTGGTTGAAATAAAATAACTTGTTTGATTTTTAGAGTCAGGAAGAAATTTGGGAAAGTAATTTAGTCTTGATATTACCTTGATGACATATGCACACAAAATACACTTACACACTTAGGGTTTGAGACAGAGACTCTTGTGCCTCATAAAAAAAAAAGAAAGTCTAATTATTGAGTAGCTAGGTGCTCTGGCCTAAGCAAGCCTTAGTATTTATGCAAAAGATAATTAGACAAGTTTGAAAAAAAAAAAAAGTATTCCCTGATTAAGCTGGGTATTTATGCCTCATGAAGCATAAATATTCACGCCTAAAAGGGGTACCTCATATAAATGATGTGTATCCTCTGATTAAGCTGGGTATTTATGCCTCATGAAGCATAAGTATTCACACCTAAAAGGGTTACATAGTATAAATAAAAACCTTGGTTTCGTGGCCTTATCTGCTCGGGTGTTTAGGTCCTTAGGGGTGTTTTCTCACCTGGTGCCCTAAAACCGTCCGGTTTGGGTGTCACCGACTGAAAGCTCGTTACATGGGCAGATTAGAAAGCCTAATGAAATTGAGGAATAAAAGTTCACAAAAATATAATAAATAAATAAAATATGAGGCATAGGAGTTAATGTTAAAGAACCTTAGTAAACTTCACAGTCACGATGGTGCATACGAATCAGGGTAAATTAATAGACTAGATGAGAAGTTCAATTTGACTCCTTACTTTAATTGATGACATGTTTTTGAATGGAGACTAAGTTTAGGAATGAAAAATTTGATATTCTTATAACTTATAGATTACTTAAGATCTCACAAATATACTTCAAATATTTTCTCCTTCAAAATAAAAAAAAAAAATGCTTTTCGAAATACTAACATTTTCTCTTCCTTTTGGATTTTGTGGGTGTAATCCGCTGAAAAACCTCACGAGACAAAACTCATCCTCTAGGGGTGACCTAGAGGTTCAACGGCTTGTTGCACATGCTCAGTGCAATCGAGTGACCTGCGAAAGTGGTCTAATAATTGATTCGAGTTAGTCTAATGATTTTTGCTCGAGGGCGAGCAAAAGATAAGTGTGTGGGGGTGTGATTTGTCACATACATTGCATTCATGTTGTCACTTTACCACACTTGTTTGCTAATAAATGATATAATAAGTGTCTTTTTTCTTTGCTAATTGTAAGCCCAAATGCTCAAAGGAATAAAAAGAGAACAAGCCCAAAAGCCCACTTTATTATGAATTAATTCAGAATAAACTCGAAGTGAAGAAATCTGGGCTATCAAGGAGTTGAGAAATCCCTCCTTGAATCGAGGAATCGGAGCCAAGAAAATCAAATGCTGATTCAGTCAGTGGTTGAAGAAGAAACAAGAAAATCAACCAGATATGCGAGAAGCCCTTCACCCCAGGAAGCTCCCCCTCTTGTTGTGGCCAGCTGGCCACACCAGTGCCGCAGAATTGCGGCCCAAGCCGCAATTCTGCGGCCAACTGAAGTCAGTTGGGGGAGCGTTTGCTCCCCAACGTTCCCGGGATCATGATTCACTGGTTTTTGGCTATAAATACCTCTTTCAGCAGAGAAAAAGGCAGCGAAGACTAGGATTAAGTTTTGCTTTTATTTTCTTAGGGTTTGGACTGTTGTTAGCTAGAATACAAGTTGTAGTCCTGTTGTTTACTTTGTAGTTCAGTTAAAAACTTGTGAGAGAGAGGACTGAGAGCTTGTACTTGAAGAATTGAAGTGACAGCAATACAAAAGTCGAGCAAGTCTTCTTCCAAATTGCAGTACGGTATGCTTTTCATTATGTCTTTGTTTTCTTCGCTTTCCATGAGTAACTAAATATCTTTCTGGGCTTGCTATCGAACTCTCTCGTTCTTCTTTCTTTTTGTTTTTAGAAGAATAAAAAGACCCGATGACTCATATGAATGCCTCACTTAAAGCCTTTCTTTTTTGAAAGTGTTCTTGAAGGCACATGAGGATGGGCTTGAATAGTTGAACTCACACTCTTTGACGAACATCTCGCGAATCGCTTTTAATTCATTCTTGTTCTTCGCACTTGCTGTTTTAACATTCGATTCCTCGATTTCTGAAGAAAGAGATTCAACTTTCCTAAAACATCTTATGTGCTTTACTTAAGCTTTCTAAAAGACAACTCTAAGTTTTGCAAATGATCATTCGAGGGACTTAACTTTTCAAGAGAAGAATGAACACTGAGTAGTAAGATAGCGAGCCCAGACCTTCTTTATTATTACAAACAACAAAATCATTTTCAAGTTTTCTTAATCACCTTCTCCAAAACCTTTTCTGAAAGTTGAAATTTCTCTTTTTCATCTCCTTCCTTCAATTCTCTTTTTCCTAAAAAACGAACACAAATTCCTTGCTTTTAAAACGACTCATCGAAAAGCTTCCATCGCATCCCTCCTTGTGGACACGACCCGTTAGCCACAAGCTACACGGTACATTCATAAACTCATTGGTTGTTTCATTTACTTTAGCAATCATCAAGCTTGGTTGTAGTGCCATGGGAGTGTTGCAAGTCTTTGAGCCTTCAAGTCCAAACTTCTTTACGAGTTCCTTTGCGTACTTGGCTTGACTTATGAACGTCCCGTTTTGCAATTGCTTGATTTGGAGTCCAAGGAAGAAATTGAGCTCACCCATTGAAGACATTTCAAATTCAAGTTGCATGACCTTTTCAAAATCCTTGCATAAAAGCTCATTAGTAGAACCAAAAATTATATCATCTATATAAATTTGCACAATTAATATATCATTATCAACATGCTTAGTAAATAGAGTTGTGTCTACTTTGCCTTTAACAAAATCATTTGAAATTAGAAACTAGAAAGCCTTTCATACCAAGCTCTAGGAGCTTGTTTAATCCATATAAAGCTTTATCAAGTTTAAAAACAAAATCGGGATAAACATGATCAAAAAATCGGGAGGTTGAGAAATATAAACTTCTTCATTAATAAAACCATTCAAAAATGCACTTTTCACATCCATTTGAAAAAGTTTAAAATTTTTGAAAGATGCAAAAGCTAGTGTCATCCGTATGGCTTCAAGCCGTGCTACGGGTGCAAAGGTCTCCTCAAAGTCAATTCCTTCAACTTGAGTGTAACCTTGGGCCACTAACCTAGCTTTATTCCTAATGACATTCCAGACTCATCCATTTGTTTCTAAAGATCCACTTAGTACCAATTATGGTCTATCGTGGGGCTTAGGAACAAGGTGCCAAACTTGGTTGCGCTCAAATTGATTGAGTTCCTCTTGCATGGCAAGCAACCAATATGGGTCCGTCTCGGCTTCGAGAATGCCTTTGGGTTCAAAATGAGAAATGAAAGCAAAGTTACTACATAGGTCATGGAGTTTGGAGCGTGTTGTGACTCCTTTAGATGCATCACCCAAGATGAGCTCCTTAGGATGATTTGTAGCGTATCTCCAAGCTTTAGGAAGCGGTTGAGAGCTTTCCTCTTTATCCTCTTGAATATCACCAATTGATTCTTATTTTTCTTCTTGAGCGGGTGAGTCCTTCAAGGATAGTCTCTCCATGTCTTCACCTAATAGTTCAATCTCTACAACATTCTCAACAACCACATTAGATTCTTCAAACTTAACATGCATGGTTTCTTCAATAGTAAGTGAAGATCTATTAAAAACTCTATATGCTTTGCTAGTAGAAGAATATCCAACAAAGATAGCTTCATAAGCCTTAGCATCAAATTTACCCAAATTCTCTTTAGTATTTAAAACAAAACACTTGCATCCAAAACTTTAAAATATGCAACATTAGGTTTTCTAGAATGATACATTTCAAAAAGTGTTTTGGAAGAATTCTTACACACATAAATACGATTTGAAATATAGCATGCGCTGTTTACGGCCTCGGCCCATAAATATTGAGAGAGGTCATATTCACTTATCATTGTCCTATCCATCTCTTGAAGTGTTCTATTTTTCCTTTCCACTACTCCATTTTGTTGTGGAGTCCTAGGACAAGACATTTCATGCTTGATTCCCTTTTCATCACAATAAGTCATGAAGAGTTGGTTAACAAACTCACCACCTCTATCCACTCCTTATTCTCAAAATCGAAAAACCTTTTCTTTTTTCAACCCTTTTTCGAAAAATTTTGAAATATGAAAATGTTTGATCTTTACTTTGCAAGAAGAAAACCCAAGTGAAACGGGAAAATCATCAACTAAAACAAATGCAAATCTACTACCATTTAAACTTTTAGTTTGTGTTGGTCCAAAAAGATCCATATAAATTAGTTCTAAGGGCCTAGTAGTCATGATATCCTTAATTGGTTTGAAGGAAGACTTGGTTTGTTTCCCAAGTTGGCACGCACCACAAATGCGGTCTTTTTCAAACTTCAAGCAAGGTATACCCTTTACTAAATCCTTAGAATTAATTCTAGCAAGATGGTCAAAAGATGCATGTCCTAATCTTCTATGCCAAAGCCAAGAATTTTCATCAAAAGCATTCAAGCATTTAGTAGAACAATCTAAATTAAGCATGTCAATAATGTAAACATTATTATCACGAAAACCGGTAAGAATACAAACATCGGATTTAACATCAAAAATCTTGCAAGAAGAATCATCAAAAACAACTTTAAGTCCACGGTCACAAAGTTGACTAATGCTAAGCAAATTATGTTTTAAACCATCTACTAAAACAATATTCTCTATAATAGGAGATGCACCAATTTGAATGTTACCTATACCGATGATAGTTCCTTTGGAGTCATCCCTGAAGGTGATGGAGCCACCTTCCATGTACCTTGATAGGGTTGAAAGTTGTTGATATCCCACGTCATATGTCTTGAACAACCACTATCAAGGTACCACCGCTCCCTACGTCTTGGAGCCTTGGTGTGTACCTACATCAAATAATTTAGGACTTGATTTTGGTACCCACATTTTCTTGGGTCCTAGGGGGTTAGTTTCATTAACCCAAACAAGATTATTTGATCTATTAACTTGGTCATAACAAAATTTAGCTAAATGTCCATTCTTACCACAATATGTGCATCTATATACTCTACCATATTTGAAAGCATAATGAGTGTGTGATTTGTGAGCATGAGAGTTGTGAGCATGAAAAGATTTAGCATGTGTAGTGTGAGCATGAGTAGACTTAACATGTGAGGTGTGCTTTTTTAGAAATCATGTTCTCAAGTTTCTTTGTGTTAAAAGCACAATCATTTAAAACTTTTTCAAAATCATTTATTTTAGATTTAAAGAAGAAATTTCTTTTTCATCAACAATAGGAGATTTTTCCCTTACAAGAAACCTGTAGGCATTAAACTCATTTTGAAGAGAAATAAGATTAGAAGAAATATCATCTTTTCTTTAGAAACCATAGCAAGTTGCTTTTTAAGAAAAGCAACTTCTTTTTGTAATTTAAAACATTCAATCTTTTTATTGTCATAAGTTTTAGAAAGTTCAACAAAGGCATGTACAAGAACTTCCTTACTTAGTTCATCATCTTCATCATCATGAGATTGAGGGGTTACCTTAGGAGTGTTTGCCATGAAACACATGTTCGCCGTATCCACCTCTTCTTCGGACTCACTTTCCGAATCCCACGTTGCCTTGTATGCTTTCTTTTCCTCCGGCTTCTTTGGCTTGAAGGAGAAAGTCATCTTCTTTAAACTCCGGGCAATCCGCCATGATATGTCCGGGTTTGCGGCAATTGTAGCAAATGATCCTTCTCTCCTCTTTGCCTTCAAATTTCTTCCGAAAGTTGAGCTTGTTCTTCCGGTACAACCTCTTGACATTCCGCACAAGTAGAGTTAGCTCCTCATCATCTTCTTCGTCTTCTTCATCATCATCATTGGAGGATGAAGTCTTGAAGGCTATGGATTTCTTCTTTGAAGTAGTGGCCTCTTCTCTTGCTTCTTCTCCATCTCATGGGTCTTTAGGTTCCCAATGAGACTAATGAGGTCCATCTCGTCCTTATCGTTCAATTCTTTTAAGGTGGTGGCCTTTATCTCCCATGAAGACGGAAGAGCCCGAATCACTTTCCGCACCTTTTGATCGTTGGAGATGTCATCACCTAAGGAAGAAAGACCATTAGTGATTTTAGTAAATCTTGTAATCATACTATCAATAGACTCATCATCAATCATTTTAAATGACTCATATTGGGACCTCAAGAGATCTATCTTAGCTCTCTTGACTTGTGAAGTCCCTTCGTGTGTGACCAATAAGTGTTGCCAAATCTCATAGGCGGATTGGCAATGAATTACCCGTGTAAGGTCATCCTCATTCAAGGCGGTTAATAGGGAGTTTTGGGCCTTGGAGTTAGCCTCATATTCTCTAAAGTTGAAGTCGGTCCAAGTGCTCTCATCACCATCGGGTGCTACATAGGGTTTGGTCAAGGACTTGGCCACTAAGCTACCCAAAGATTGCAAAAATATGGTCATCCTAACCTTCCAAATAGGGAAATTAAGTCCATCAAATTTAGGAGGGGTTTTAATGTTATCAGCCATGTTTACTAGTGTATGAATGTATGAATGAAAATGTTGATTAGCAAATTTTAAGGATCTCTCTATGGATGTTAAGCCAAAACCTAAAGTCCAAGCTCTGATACCAATTGAAAATCACCTAGAGGGGGGGTGAATAGGTGATAATGCTAATCAATAGACAAATTAAAAATTAAGATGTAACAATCACCACACAAGATTCACAAGATGAATGAAAGCAAGTAAATATAGCAATGATGATGATAAGCAAGTAATAAGTGCAAGAATGTAAACCAATCGCAAACACAAGGATATGTTATCGAGGTTCGAGCACCCAGCTCTACTCCCCGCCTTCCCCAGAAGGATTCTAGCTACTTCCACTATCTCAAGGAAATCACAAATACCGGAGTACCAACTCCACAATCTCAATTACAAGCAATTTCTGAGTAGTCAAAAGACCACAAACTCTCTTTCAAATGTCTCTTCCCTTACAAAAGGTCCTTAGAGAACAATGAGTAGGAATGAAGCTCTTGTGCAAGTGAAGAAAGAAAATTAAATCAGAGAGTATTTCAAAACACTTCAGAAAATGAGAGAGAATTTCAGCACAAAAACCAAGAAACAAAGCTCTTTGAATGCCTTAAACTTTTGAATTTTTCTTGCAAAATTGTTGTAACCAATCTCTCCCCAAACACCCCTATTTATAGGAGAGGGCTAGGGTTTAGGGATAATACAAACTTAAGGATAATTAAGTCATGTTAGTTTTGAAATATATCCCTAAATCAAATTTAAACACAAGAAGACAGAATAAAACAGCTCATTAAAAACTGCCCGTTACTGTTCAACGGATAGTTCGGTCGACTGGTCGGTCGACCGTACGTTCAAAATTATGACCGTTGCAGGCCAGCGGTCGACCCAATCTATCCGAGAGCAGACTGAGTTACAGTCGGTCGACCGTGCAGTCGACCGCAAAAACATGCACACTGATACATGTACACCAAGAACTACAGTCGACTGGGCCGGTCGACCGGCCAAACCTGTCATAGGTCCGGTCGACTGTCCGGTCGACTGGCTCAGTCAAAAACCAGGTTTTGGATAGAAAATCAAAAGGGATTTTGATTTTGACAAAAATACTTTTGAACAGGGATTACCATAAAACATAAATAATATCTGTAGGCAAAATCTTGTATGCAAAATATTTTTGTATAAATTATAAGAAATTATTTTGGATTAAGTATGTGCGCAAAAACGTGTGTGATAGAGCTTCAAACCTATCCACTATTCTTTAACAAACTATAAAACTAAAAACAAAATAATTAAAGACTTCTTGAGCAAGCTTCAAGTCTTTGAGCCATGCTATCCTTGCTAGAGCCTTCTTCTTCTATGATCCTTCCTTGATGTGCAATATGCCTTCATAGCTTTATGAACCTAGAAGTTGTTGCAATAGCAAGCAATGCCCTCCAAACATGGTACTTATCCTGAAACTTATCTTAAGCAAATTCATTAGTACCAAATAGCTCTTATTTGTTTTGTCATCATCAAAACACAAAACAATTAGAGAGTGTAACCTCTTGGGCCAACAGCTTAAACTTCTTAAACAAACTTATTTTGACTATCCTATTCATGTTTTGGAAAAATCAAGTTTGATAAAAATACAAGTTTTGTTTTTTGATAAAATTTGCAAGACTCAAAAATTGATATATGTCTTGAAATTTTTATCACTTATTTGTGTTTCAATATAAAATGTTAAAACAAGTTTTATGGGATTTTCAGAAAAGATAAAAGATTTTTATAAAATATTTTTCCCAGTTTTTCTGGCCCAGAATTCTGTTCCAGGCTTCAACCAGTCGACTAAGTCAACTGACCAAGTCGACTAGGCTGAAGTCGGTCGACCGGGATGGTCGACCGACGTGCACAAATCTGTGCACGTTTGGCAGTTTGGGACGGTCGACCCGGACGGTCGACCGGTCTGAGAGCAGTGCTCTCTGTTTGTTTGGGTCGACCGGGCCGGTCGACCGTGGTTGCCCAACGGTCACATTTCTGACCGTTGGCGGTCGACCGGGCCGGTCGACCGTCAGCCTGTCAGGCTGCCACATCAGCCTAACGGCTAGTTTCTGGTTTGGCCTATATAAACCCCATCTCTTGGGTTTTTGGCTAAGATTTTCAAGGAGAAAAATTTCTGGTTTCTAAAGTGTTTAAAACAAGTTTTCAAAAGTGTTTTGGGCTTTAAACTTCCAATTTGATTTGTGTTTTGGGTTTTTGAAAAATCAAAGAAACTAGGTTTGGGAGATTGTATTGATTTTCATTTTCTATCATTTATAAGAGATTTCCCTAGTAGTTTTTCTTTGTTGCTTGTTTCCAAAAACACCTTGTTTCCACTTGAGCTATCTTCTATCCTAATCTATTAGGATCCTTGTTTTGTGAAAAAGAGAGAAAAGAGATGTGTTTGAGGTTAAGCCTCCTTGATTGTAAACCCTCCTTGCTTTTGTTGTATCCCTCTTTGGTAGAGGTTGATCGGAGTGGTATTGGTGTTTGGATCCCTCTTCGGTAGAGGTGATTGTGTTGTATTGGCTACGGGCCTTATCCCTCTTCGGTAGAGGTGGATTGTGGTTGTATTGCCTCGGTGGCATTAAGAGAGGAGTTCGGTACTCCTATAGTGGATTGGAAATCCTACACGGTGTGTAGGTGGGGATGTAGAGCTAGGGGCTCGAACCTCGAAACATATTCTTGTGTTTGCGTTTGATCCAATATCTCTCAACTCTCTCTCTCATTTATTTGTGCAAAGCATCATACTTCATTCATATCATATTTGCTTGTGTTGAGCATAACTCATGTTGTCATATCATATCTATTTGCTTGCTTTGTGCCTTGCATATATTCATATTGCTATTCATCCTTATTTGCTTGGCTTGCTTGTGTGTGTGCCTAACTTATACTTAACCAACAAGAGCTTCACATAGCACCTCAACCCATTCAAGGGGAATCAAGAGGAGTTAGTGCAGAGCCCTTCACGGGGAATTCGGCTACACTTGTTGTGTTGTATTAAGTTTGTGCAAGATTTGCATTAGCTTCCGCATTTAGCGCACTTAGTTTTGCATTTAGTTTTAGATTAGCACTAACACCTATTCACCCCCCCTCTAGGTGTTTTTTCAATGGTATCAGAGCTAGTGCTCCTGATATTAGGCTTAACATCCTAGGAGTGAGATCCATTTGCTTGCTAATCTATTGTTTGCATTTGTTTGTTTGCATACTCATATAGTTTACCATGGCTTTCATGACCCGACCTATGTTTGACCCTTCCAACATTCATGTTTGGAAGATTAGGATGACCGTTTATTTACAAACCCTAGGTCATAAAGTTTACCTTGCCATTACCAAGGAATCCTTCCTTAGTGATAGCAATCATATAGGGGCCAATGCACAAGCCCTAGAGGCCATTAGAAGCACATTATCTAAAGATTATCTTTTACGTGTTTCTAACATTGATTCCGCCTTTGCAGTGTGGAATTTGTTGACAACAACCACCACCTCCAAGCTTCAATTACCAAATCACCGGAGGAATCTAGTGGAGAGTCCGACTCACAATGCTTGATGATCTAAGGGAATGACTCCCTTGAGGTACATTCGGAACCCACTTAGATGATAATGAGTATGCTAGTTCTTCATGTGATGATTATGATGCTCATGCTCTTAATGAAGAACTATCTATTGTTTGTGAAAAGTTAATAGAAAAATATAAGATTTTGAAAAAGAAGAGTCTAGGAATTGAACAAGAAAATAAGAGTTTGCATGCTAGACTTAACAATGTTTTGCAAGAGAAGGTTGAGATCTATAATGAAAGGGATTCATTGAGATCTCAATTAGAACTTGCACTTAAAGAAAATGAGTTTTTAAAATCTAAAAATGATTGTGAAACTCTTGTGAAAAATATGATGTTTTGTCTTCAAAAATTGATTTTGTTTTAAAAGAGAATGTTGCTTTGAAAAACAAATTATTTCTATTTCAAATGATTTAAATGTTTGTTTAAAGAAAAACATTGCTTTGCAAAATAAGATGGATGCACATGTTTGTCATGCTAGTGTAGCTTCTTCATCTAGTCTACCTAATGTATGTACCTCTTCTTCTAAGATTAATGATGATATTTGTATGTTAAAGAAGAGTGTTGATTGTTTGGGCTCCACCTTGAGCCAATGTGTAGTGGGCATACACGCTTGGAATCTTTGTTTCGAAAGAAACAAGTTCCTTCTATTCATGCACACCCTACATGGCATACACATGCTCCTCACGGACACACTTCTCACATGTATGCTCATGTGTACACTTGTACACATTGTGGACGTAAGGGCCACCTTGCTAAATTTGCTATGATAGATTACATAATGTAAATTTAGCAAAGAATTTTGTTTGGGTTAGAGAAGGGACTATCCCCCATGGACCCAAAAAAGTATGGGTACCAAAGATCACCCCTCCTATTATTTTTGATGTAGGTGTGGGCTCTCACATGACATGAGAGTGATGGCACCTTAGAGTGGATGCGTTCCGAGCTTCATGGAAATCAAATGGATGCATCACTTTCAAGGGAAGTTTGGTGGAGAGGACCACCTTTGTTTTGGAGAACTAGAGCGGTGCCCTCATTGGTTTTGGTATCGAATCTCTAACTCCTTATGTTTACATGCTTTCCATGTTTATCTTTCATAGCATGATTTGATGTTTAGTGATCATCATGAATATGCCATGTTAATTAGATTAGTGTTATACTTATTAGTTGGTTGAAACATCCATGTTTTATATGGACTTATATTTTTTGTGTTCTCACCTTGGTTAAACTAATTTGTATGACCTAGATCTAATGCACATGCATGTACATATTGATCATATATGATTTGTATTTCATATCTTTGATGTTTATATCATGTTTCATTATTTGGTGATTATTATGATAATGCCATGCTCATTAAATCCTTGACATGCATGTATAGCATTTTGAGACACCCATGTTTATATGGACCCATATTTTGTGTTCTCACCGTTTGTTTTACCTATCATGTTTATCATAGGTTTAATAACATGTGGATTTGCATAATAATCATGTTTAAGTTTATCATGTTAATTTTTATCGTGTTTTATGCTTCATGTGTTGATTACATGTTTAGATGTTAGTTTTCATTAAGACTAGGTATATATTCGTGCATATAGTGGGCCACAAATAAATCTATATATGTTTGAGTTGAATGCTTATTTGTTCCCATTAAATGTGCTAGTATAGTCTAGTTTTGATGATCTATATATTTTAAACTTGTATTCCTATTTTGGATTTTTTTTGTGTTTCACTTCATGTATATGTTTGTATTGCCAAACTTTAAGATATACATGTATACCCCTTGAGTCATTTGCCTCTCATGCAAATCTATATATGGACTCAATTGTGTTTAGGGATATGTATGTATACTTATTGTGTTGACAATTCATACATATATCTTGAAATGAAATTTGTTTTGTTGAAGATTTAGTTTTTCTTGTTTTTGTGTTTAATTGTTTAACTTCATGTATATGTCTATCTTGTCCAAACTATTAGATATACATGATTATCCTAGAGCCACGTGCCTTAATGCATATTTTTGTGGACTCGTTGAGTTTTGATATGTATGTACACTTTAGTTTGTATTAGACATACATATGCCTTGAAGATTAAATAAGTTTTGATGATTTTCGTGTTTTCAATGTTTAAGGAATAATTGAGCTTAATTGAATATTTTCATGATTATGATATTCACACTTTATTTGTACACTCACATTTATTGCTTGCTCATGTTTTGTATTCATGAGTCATATTTATGCCTAATTGAATTAGAGTGTTGATTATCTTGTGGATTTCATGTTTTATGAAAATTATTTTTAGTTTATTCCTTGCTTGAAGGATTTCGCACTAGTTAACAAGTTTTTCATTTTGACTAGTTCGTATTCTTCAATTTGGTAGTGTTTTTCAAACTAAGCTTATTTCAAATCTATTTTGAAAACCCCTACCATCTACGGGAGGTTGGATGGGAGTCCATGCCTTGTATGTTTATATTGAAAATCATTTTAAACTTGTGCATGAGATGGGAGGATCAGTTATATGAGTTATACCATGCTTTTATTGTTATGTCAATTGGTATCATTGAACTCTTTCAATTGGTATCATTTTGATTTTTTTTTGTATACTCATATGTTTATTGTGTATGTATATTTTCAATTGGTATCATCTATTGGTGATTGGTAGTCATTCTATTTCATACACATATACTTGTTTTATTTGTGCTTAAGATATAAATTTTTCACACAAATTTTGTTTATGCTAGAGCTTGAGTTTCATCTATTACTTCAATTGATTCATTTTTCAATTGGTATCTTTATTCAAGCTTATTTAAAAAAAAAAACTATGCATAGGCTTGTTAAAATAAGAGTATACATAGTTTTGTTGGTATTTCATAAAGGGGGAGAAAATTCGATTTTCATATTTCAATTGGTATTTAGTTTTCCACTCCCTTGCTTTATGATAAAAAAAAGGGTCATTTCAATTGTTTATATGACTTAAAAAGAAAAATACTATCTTTTGATATCAAGATGTTTGTATTTTAAATTGGTATCTAAAAATTTTGTTTAGAGAAAATATTCAAAAGTTTTGATTTGTATTGACTATATGCAAGGAGAGCTTAACATCTCTTCTACATATAGATCATGATGAGTGTATCTTGTATTGAAGAGCTTAACATCTCTTCTTTATGTGGTACACGTATGTGGGAGCTTCACATCTCCTCTTATGCATTACATAATGTGTGTTATGTGAATTAGGGCTTAACATCCCTCTTTCATGTAATGCATATGTGTAGGGAAGCTAACTTAGTGTCTTCCTCTTCATGAATGTATATAGCTATAACATTTATTGATCTTTGTTTATTTTTCTATTGGTATCAAGATGCTTCATTGACATATGTTTCTATTGATATCATGTTGATTATAGTCACCCCTTATTGACTTTGTTTTTGTTTTAGACAAAAAGGGGGAGAACATTGTTTTATTGTTTTGATTGACAAAAGGGGGAGAAAGATTTTTACCCATCATTTATTGTTTTGATTGTTTACCCCTTTGTTGATGATTGACAAAAAGGGGGAGAATAATTTGAGTTTTATATATGCATACTTATGTTTTTGTATATATTAAGTTTTATTGGTATCTAGAGCATCTAGTGTTTTTGTTAATGCTTTATTAATTTAATTGTTAGTAGTATACTTATTAATTTATTTGTTGATGTATATGATAGAACATGTTTATACATATTGATGCTATGTTTTATATTATGCATAGTTTATGTTCATTGCATATTTTATTTATTAGTTTATGCATGAGTTAAGGGGGAGCTTCTTTGAAGCTTAACTTTAATCCATGCATATATAACTCCATGAGTTTTGTCATCATCAAAAAGGGGGAGATTGTTGGCCCAAAGGCCTTCCACCCTAGTTTTGATGATGATTAACTCATGTAGTTATGTTTACTAATATTCTTGTGATTTTAAGTTTCAAATCATTAGCAAGATATTAGTGGTGATTAGCTTCAACAAAGGAGTTTAGAAGCTTTTTATGATGATTCCAGGGCCAAAGCTTCAAGATCACACATTGCCTAGCCCATGGATGGAGTTTTTAGAGCAAGTCAACTTGAAGATGAAGATCATCAAGAAGACTTAGGTATCCATAGTTTAGATAGTGTGTTTTAGATCCATTTGTAAAGTTTAGTATAGTTGATATGCTCAAGTGCACACACACAAAGATTCATGTTTTGGATTTGGTTTTCATGAATAATAGATCAAAACAAGTTTACATGGTTTATATGTATAGTAGATGGTTTCTATTTATATATGCATGCTTAAACTTCTTAAACAAACTTATTTTGACTATCCTATTCTTGTTTTGGAAAATCAAGTTTGATAAAAATACAAGTTTTGTTTTTGATAAAATTTGCAAGACTTAAAAATTGATATATGTCTTGAAATTTTTATCACTTGTTTGTGTTTCAATATAAAATGTAAAACAAGTTTTATGGGATTTTCAGAAAAGATAAAAGATTTTTATAAAATATTTTTCCCAGTTTTTCTGGCCCAGAATTCTGTTCCAGGCTTCAACCAGTCGACTAAGTCAACTGACCAAGTCGACTAGGCTGAAGTCGGTCGACCGGGACGGTCGACCGACGTGCACAAATCTGTGCACGTTTGGCAGCTTTGGGACGGTCGACCCGGACGGTCGACCGGTCTGAGAGCAGTGCTCTCTGTTTATTTGGGTCGACCGGGCCGGTCGACCGTGGTTGCCCAACGGTCACATTTCTGACCGTTGGCGGTCGACCGGGCCGGTCGACCGTCAGCCTGTCAGGCTGCCACATCAGCCTAACGGCTAGTTTCTAGTTTGGCCTATATAAACCCCATCTCTTTGGGTTTTGGCTAAGATTTTCAAGGAGAAAAATTTCTGGTTTCTAAAGTGTTTAAAACAAGTTTTCAAAAGTGTTTTGGGCTTTAAACTTCCAATTTGATTTGTGTTTTGGGTTTTTGAAAAATTAAAGAAAACTAGGTTTTGGGAGATTGTATTGATTTTCATTTTCTATCATTTACAAGAGATTTCCCTAGTAGTTTTTCTTTGTTGCTTGTTTCCAAAAACACCTTGTTTCCACTTGAGCTATCTTCTATCCTAATCTATTAGGATCCTTGTTTTGTGGAAAAGAGAGAAAAGAGAAGTGTTTGAGGTTAAGCCTCCTTGATTGTAAACCCTCCTTGCTTTTGTTGTATCCCTCTTTGGTAGAGGTTGATCGGAGTGGTATTGGTGTTTGGATCCCTCTTCGGTAGAGGTGATTGTGTTGTATTGGCTACAGGCCTTATCCCTCTTCGGTAGAGGTGGATTGTGGTTGTATTGCCTCGGTGGCATTGAGAGAGGAGTTCGGTACTCCTATAGTGGATTGGAAATCCTACACGGTGGTGTAGGCGGGGATGTAGAGCTAGGGGCTCGAACCTCGAAACATATTCTTGTGTTTGCGTTTGATCCAATATATCTCAACTCTCTCTCATTTATTTGTGCAAAGCATCATACTTCATTCATATCATATTTGCTTGTGTTGAGCATAACTCATATTGTCATATCATATCTATTTGCTTGCTTTGTGCCTTGCATATATTCATATTGCTATTCATCCTTATTTGCTTGGCTTGCTTGTGTGTGTGCCTAACTTATACTTAACCAACAAGAGCTTCACATAGCACCTCAACCCATTCAAGGGGAATCAAGAGGAGTTAGTGCAGAGCCCTTCACGGGGAATTCGACTACACTTGTTGTGTTGTATTAAGTTTGTGCAAGATTTGCATTAGCTTCCGCATTTAGCGCACTTAGTTTTGTATTTAGTTTTAGATTAGCACTAACACCTATTCACCCCCCCTCTAGGTGTTTTTTCAGTGATTCACATGTTTTTCATGAAATATATTTTGTTTTATTCCTTGATTGAAGGATTTCGTACTAGTTTTTTAAATTTTTCATATAACTAGTTCATATTCTTCATTATGGTAGAGTTTTCAAACATATTATATTTTCAAACTTATTTTTGAAAACCCCTACCCATTCAAGGGCGGTTGGTTGGGCGACCATGCCTTGTGTGCTTATTATTGAAAATCCATTTAAAACATGTGCATGAAATGAGTGGTAGGAAATATGAGTTATACACTTGATCTTATTATGTTTTCAATTGGTATCATTGGATTTTTTCAATGGTATCACTATTGACATTCTTTTGTATACTCTTATTGAAAATACCTAGAGGGGGGGTGAATAGGTGTAAATGCTAATCTAACAATCTTTTTAAAACAAGTATGAATGAATGATGCAACGATCTCCCAAAACAAGACTAAGAGCCGAATACCCGGTGAAAGGCTCTGAACTCCTTCCTCGTGATTCCTCTAGATAAGAGTTAGAGGTGCGTATTGCAATCTTTGTTGTATGAGAATTGATCGATAAGTTAGCAAGAAATGAATTTGAAGCAATAATGAAATGCACACAAGATATATCACAAGGTATGAAAGAATAGCAATATCACAAGCAAGAAGTAAGAGCAATAGAGAGCAAAGAGAAAATCAATCGCAAACACAAAGTATTTGTTTCGAGGTTCGAGCCACCGCTCTACTCCCCGCTTTCACCGCCGTGAAGGGTTTCCACTATCCACCGAGGACTTTACAAGGTCTACCGAAGACCGGAGTACCGAACTCCACCACTTACAAACCTCTACCGAAGAGGTATCTCAACAAGAACAAGAAGAAGGAACAAGTAGCCAAGTGATCACTAAAAGGATCACAAACTTCTTACAAACTTTCTCTTTACAACTTCCTTATAGAATGAGGATGGGATTTTTGGCTCTAGAAGTGTAGTGAGAAAAACAAACTCAGCTGTAAATGAGACTTGCTTGAAAACACAACTGAAAAACAATAGCCAAGAATGCAAGAGAGAATTGAGAGCTTTGTAACTTTTTCTTTCTTTTGAAAACTTGTAAACTAGGGATTTTTCTTGGTGATTTTGCAAGAGACCAATCCCCTTTATTTATAGGGAGAGGAAAGGATTAAAACACATTTAAATTAAGTTTATTTGATCAGAAAATAACCCCCAAAAAGTCAGAAAGATCCTGCCACAAAACAGGGTGAAAATCAGAATTCAGATTTTCACCAAAGAGGAAAGAGCCGTTGGCAGCAGCAGGCTTGTCGGTCGACCGGTCTGGTCGACCATCAGCCCTGCTGGCAACTAGCCGTTGGGCTCGGGTCGACCGGCCGCAAAGGGCAAAACACAGTTTTGTACTGGCGGTCGACCGCGCGGTCGACCGACAAAAAACAGAGAGCAAGCTGTTTTAGGTCGGTCGACTGGTCGGTCGACCGACAGACGTGCACAAGCGTGCACGTCCTGGACATAGGTCTCGGTCGACCGGGCGGTCGACGGCCTGGCCTGGAATAGGTCCGTCCGGTCGACCGGTTCGGTCGACCGCCAGGCCTGAAACAGTTTTTGAAGTAGAATTTTCTGGACAAGGGAAAATTTTCAAAATAATTTTGTAGGGAAATATGGCTAAGTAACATGCTGAAAAGGTAGATATACATGATATAAACAAGATATAAAATTTATAGAAATTTGAATCATGTATAAAGACCAAAGCATGAACTAAAAACAAATACCAAAACTAAAAACTTGTATTTTGAAAAGTGTGTGTGCGTTTTAGAGCAAATTTACCACAACCTCAAACTTTAACAAACTAAGTCTTACAAAGGTTCTAGGTGACTACAAAGTCTTCAAGTGGGCTTCTCCATATGATCTTGCAAGCTTGATTCTTGAACCCGAATGAATCGATTTGAGTCAAAACAACCTTCCTTTAGGGAAGAAAACTCCATGAATCTTTAGAACCCTGAAACACACTTAAACATAAAATATGATTAGTACAAATAACTATATATGTTTTGTAATCATCAAAACTCAATAAAGAGGTGATTGTAACCTTGGGCCAACACTTAAATGTTTTTATATATGTATGCTTTCATTTCAAATAGTATCAATTTCGATTGGTATTTAATTTTTCGTACATATATATATGTTTTGTTTGTGCTTACTATATCTCTATATCTTTGAGCACAAATTCTAGTTATGCTAAGCTTGATTTCTTAAATGGCTATTATATTTCAATTGATTAATTTTCAATTGGTATTTTATACAAGCTTATGCATCATTTTATTTGGTATTTCATAAAGGGGAGAGAAATTCGTATTTCACTTTTTAATTGGTTTTGTTTACCTTTAGTATTTTACTCCTACACTTTATGTTGAAAAATGATTGAAAAATGATATTGATTATTTTTGGTATTATATGCTCCTAATGAAAAAAATTACTTCTTATTGGTACTAATCTTTACTATTGATATCAAGATTACATATATGTCTACATCATTCTATTGATATCAAAATTTTTGATTAATTTCTTCAACATATTTTAATTACTTACAATTGGTAAATTATAGACATGTTTATTTAAAGTAAAAATATTTGTTTTATGTACTTTCAATTGGTATGTTTTATTTATCTTCAATTGATATCATGATGCACTAAATTGATATTTTTTTCCAATTGGTATCATAATGTTTTGATTTAATTTCACCCCTAATTGAGATTTTTTTGTTTAAGACAAAAGGGGGAGAACATTGTTTTATTGTTTTCTTTGACCCCTTTGTTGATGATTGACAAAAAAGGGGAGAAATATTTGAGTTTATATACATGTTTATCAAAGTTTGTTTTGTTTCATATTGATATAAAGAGAGTTTGCTTTATGTTTTGTTGATATTGGTATCAAGAGATCATATTTGTTGTTTGTTTTATTGGTATCAAGTACTTTTGTTAAAATTTTTATTGTTGGTATCAAGAGTTTTTACTGATTATCTTTCAATTAGTATCAAGAGTTTTTATTGATTGGTATCAAAAGCTTTTATTGCTTTTATTGATAAAATTTTTCAAATTGAAATTTTATTGGTATCAAGAGCAATTATTTAAAGAACATGTTTATTTTAAAAAGGAAAAGGAATTTATTTTAAAAGTTTGGTATCAAGAGCATGTTCATTTCATTGTTTTATGCATGTTGATGCATATTCATGTTTAATATTCATTGCATATCTTATTATTTATTACTATGCATGAGTTAAGGAGGAGGTTCCTTAAAGCTTAACTTTAATTCATGCATATATAACTCCATGAGTTTTGTCATCATCAAAAAGGAGAAGATTGTTAGCCCAGAGGCCTTCCACTCTAGTTTTGATGATGATTAACTCATGTAGTTATTATTTACTAATAATCTTGTGATATTTAGTTTTAGATACTTAACCAAGATATTAGTAGGTGATTAGCTTAAACAAAGGTATTTTGGAGCTTTCACATGGTGATTCAAGAGCCCGAGCGTCAAAGTTCATATCTAGCACTCGTTGGAGTTAAGCTCGGTGGATCACGTTTGGATCGAGTCGACTTGGAGACGACGCTCTACAAGAAAACTTCAGTACATTATTTAGTTTATAGTGTGATATGCTCAAGTTCATAACACACACACACACACTTGTTTAAGTTTCATGTTTTAGTTTTCGGTTTGATTGGTTTAACCGATCTTCGTTTTCATGAATAGATAGTATCAAAACAAGTTAACATGGTTTAATGTATATTAGATATGTTCTATATACATATATGCTTCAACTATTTAAATAAACTTAGTTTGATAGTCTATTTCATGAGTTTGGAGTTTTGAAATTTTAATAAAACTTATTTTCGAATTTTAAGTCAAAAACATTGATATATATATCTTTCATGTATATTGGATTCTATCCATATACTATATGCTTCAAGTTGTTTCAAATATTATGTTTTGTATTTGGATGAGCTTTGGACAAAACGATTTTCCATTTCAAAAAATCCTAGTTTTTGGAAAATACAGATTTTGGTTTTCGAGAAAATTTCCATAACACAAAAATGGTTCAAATAGTTTGAAATATGTGTTGAATTTTTTCACACATGTTTGTATATCAAAGATAATACAAGAAACTATTTTTGTGGATTTTAGAGTTTTTATGGGATTTTATAGGATAATAAAAACCCAGTTTTCAAGTCCTGAAAACCTGATCTGCCAAGCTCTGGCGGTCGACCGACCGGTCGACCGGACCAGGAGCCGGTCGACCGGATGTGCACAAGACGTGCACAAGGCCATGTCAATTGGCCGGTTGACCGAGCGATCGACCGACTGAAGTCCGCCCACTCTTGGGTTGACCGGTCGACCAGACGGAGAGCCGTTGCTCTCTGGTTCTGGGCGCGTTGACCGGGCGGTCGACCGGCAGGCTCAACGGTCACTTTTTTGACCGTTGGCCGGTCGACCGGCCGGTCGACCGGAAGGTCATTTTTGACCTTGTCAGCTGCCAACGGGCAGATTCTTTTGAGGCCTATTTATGCCCCATCTTTTGGCCAGTTTTCCGAAAGAATTTTAAGAGCTAAAATTCCATCTTCTCTAGTGTTTTATACAAGTTTTCAAAAGAAGTTTTGGGCTTTAAAGTTTACATTTGATTTGGTATTTTTTTTAGGGTTTGAAAAATCAAAGAAAAGTGATTTTGGGAAAAGTGTTTTTGGTTCAACTTCTTCATCCTTATTTCTAGTTTTTTCAAAGGATTTTCTTTGAGTATTTATTTTTCATTCCTTTGGTTTTTCTCACACTTGAGCTTATCATTCTACCCTCTCTATAGGATCTTTGTTTTGTGGGAAAAGAATTGGTTTGTGGTCTTTTGATCACCAAGTTGTAAACCCTCCTACTTTGTGTTATCTCTATTGTGTAGAGGTTGATTTTGGAGTGGTGGATTTGTGCTCTATCCCTCTAATAAGAGGTTGATTGGTGTTTGCTTTGTGCCCATCCCTTAAGTGTGAGGTGATTGATTTGTTGTGGCTTTGTGCCTAGCCTCTAAGTGTAGAGGTTGTGTTTGTAATTGAGAGAGGAGTTGTGTACTCCCGGTTGTATTGCCCCAAATCCTCAGTGGAGGTTCCCTGTGTGGGAGTCCTGTGTGGACAAGCTAGTGAAAATCCTTCTGTGTGAAGGCGGGGACGTAGAGTTGGGTGCTCGAACCTCGAAACAAATCTTGGTGTTTGCGTTTGATCCATTGACTCTAACTCTCTTTTTTATATTGTGCTTTGCATCATTTCATATTACTCATTCATATATTATATGCTTGTCTTGTTTGTGTGTGCCTCACTTGTGTTTAACCACGAGAGCTTCATATAGCACCTCAACTCTTATTCAGGGGAATCAAGAGGAGTTAGTTTAGAGTCCTTCACCGGGAATTCGACTACACTCGTTGGTTGCATTAAGTGTGTTGCAATTTAGTTTTTAAATTCCGCATTTTGTTCATTAGATTAGCCGTAAACCTATTCACCCCCCCTCTAGGTGTACTTACAAATATTTGTGTTTCTGATATTTTCTGTCACACCAAAAGCACCCAAGTTAGTTCACTCTTAATCTCTGTTAAACAATAGTTCAATCCAGTTTAATATTGTTTAGGAAGAACCTAATTTTACTTTTGTTCCATTAGTGAATTTAGTGTCATAACATTTGAGTGATGCTATTTGTACAAATAGCATTACTCAAATGGTAAGAGCTCACACACAAATTAAGTGATCTTTTTTTTTTTTAATATCTTTGAAGGTCTTTATACACATGTTTTGCTCATGACCCAAGCTCACAACATTTCCATGAATCTAGAGACAGCTTAGTGATGTGTTTTAGTAAAACTCGTATTAAATTATGAGAGATCTAACGCTCAAGACATAATTATGCTAGTATACTACTGTCAGCGGTAGGAAATTGATTGATGGCGGTCATCGGTGAAAGAGCAACGACGGTGAGAGGGAGAGAGGAGGGCGGAGAGGGGAGGGAGATTTTTTGGGGGCGGGGGGGTGTGAGAGAGGAAAGGAGGAGGGGGTAGGAGGAGGAAGGGAGAGAGAGGAGGGGGCCGGCGGTGCTCAGGCAGCGACGACAAAAGAGTGAGGTGGAGGACTGGATGCTGCTCTCTCTCTCTCTCTCTCTGTGTGTGTGATGAAAATAGACAAACGGATGGACAAATTTTGTATAGGAGACACGGGAGAAAACTTCTATTCGGTCGGTTTTGATTAGAGGTTCTGTTTTAATTATATAAGTATATATATTTACAAGTTTTTTTTATATTGGATTTGTATGACTTAAAACTATTATACAATGACGAGCTTAGTAACTGTCAAGATTTATGGTCCTATAAGTATAGTCTCCGCGTAAAATTCTAGTGCACGAGAAAACTTTGGCTTATGATATAAAGAACGTTATTCTTAGTGAATAGAGTTGTCTTGGTGCATTTCATTCTTCATAAAGTTATGAGGTCGACCGCTGATGGCTGGACTACGAGTGGAGATTGCCGTAGTTAGACTTGATCTCAATTTCAGAACCAGCGATTCGCGGTTCCTCCATATGAGGAACCTGAACCGGACCAGGGCTCGTCGATTTCGGTCTGGTTTCTTATTTTTTTTCACGGTTTCGATTCTTAAACTGTTGGAGACCAAGTTGCCCAGGCAGCCCGTTAAAGGGTATTGCCCAAAACCCAGGCCCTAGATGCAATGGGCTGGCCCAAAGGACTAAAAAAAATAAAGAAATAACTCGATTCAAGAACTAGAACTGGCGGTTAAGCTTCTTTAAAAAAAATGAAACTGGAACCGGCCAGAGCCTGATTCTGGTTCGGTTTGGAACCGGGGAACTGACAGCCCGATTCGACTCTATTTTCATTCTACGGTTCCGATTCGATTTGCCAGTTCGAACCGAAACTGTGATCGAATCCACTCATAGCGATCTAATTTGAGATTGAAAAAGGTAGCAAGGGGTTTCTCTATCGGACGTTGCTATAATTTAAAAACAAAGAAATAAAAGGAAACAAGGAAGATTGAGCGTGAATGAAGGCAAAATAACAAACATTAAAACTTGAGGTTTTGGGCATGATCGATTATTTTGCCGGGAAATTGGTAAATTGGAGGTTAAGATTGAGCATGTGGATCCAAGCAGTGGGGTGCATTGAAGGGTTTGACTTTCTTCGTAGAATCGTTAAACGGTTATATCGACGTCACTTTGCGACAGCAGCACGTAAAGGATGTGTTGACTTCGAAGTGACTTCATAAAATAACTATCAAAATAATCATTATAATAATATGAGTTGGGTGAGATTATTATCAATAGTATTTGATAGGGGTGCTCATGGGTCTCGGGCTTGAATCCGAACCCACCCGAAACCCATCTGGAATTTCGGGTTATATACTAGTTTAATCCTACTTAAATTCGATTGAACCGGTTTTCATTTTCTTCAAAACCCGTTCAACCCCAACTCGACAAAACCCTAGCCTGAATACATTGACTTGATTTTATACCTATTTAATTAAATATTTATACATTTACACAAGATTATACATTTACACAAGATTATATATATATATATATATATATATATATATATATATATATATATATATATATATATATATATATATATATTGAAATCTGTCAAGGTATTCAGGGCCCACAAACCAGACAAAGAGTGTGACGCCTGACTAATCCCATGGGTCCCATAGCCGACGCCTTAGGAGTTCCCCACTACAGAACAGGTAAATCGCGAGCTGAAGTCCGTGGGTGAAATATATCCACCAAGACCTTGAACACAAGCCATTTGGGGAGCAAACCCAATGACTTGCCACTAGGCCACCTTAGAGACTATATATATTTTTTTGAAAGGTAAGTAAAATTTCATTAAAACCTCAGAGACGAATGTACAAAATACAGGAGACTAGGCTACTCTAAGAAAACAATCTCGGATAATTATAGAGAGGGGAGAGGAACATAGCCGTCACCCTCGACTATAGTACACCAAGAAAGTCTCAGATTGACCCAAAGTCTCGGCAATAAAATATAGTACATTCCAGGTCACTAAGAAGTTACAATCATGTATCAGGCCAACTATGACCAACATATAGCAATGAAATCCT